>JAJIBD010033595.1:0-17541 GCA_021461705.1 Cryptotis parvus | reverse complement strand
AAGCTGGGAGGTGTCCATCATGATATGAGGGGACTAGTGTAGATGTGGATAGATGGAAATGATTATTGCTTTTCCCCTCATTAATCAAAAGTACAACATGGTAACTTTAGTGAGCAGAATGTTAAAAGTTATTAAAAATGAAAAAGAGTAAAGGAAGAAGACACTTTGACAGCTTATATCAGAAAACAATTGGTAAAGTATAATAGGGAAGTTGTAAAAATAGTTGTTTATTATTTAGAGTTTTCTTAAAATGGCTCTGATTTCTACTCCAAGAAAGCACACATACAATTTAAGCCGGACCAATCCCAAGCCAATATAAAGTTGCCAGAATTTATATTGTTATGCTAGCCATAAAATTTACAGGCCAAGTTTATGCATTTTGTATTCATATTCATTTTTTAACCTAAAAGTCAGGAGACAATAAAAAGGCAGGACACTATTTATTTGGAATTTCAAAAAATAGAATGAAACAATGCAAAGTATACTGATCCAGGTAGAAAATCTAAAATGTTACCCCAAGGAAGGACAAACTTGATTTTCTTTTAAAGGAAGTTGCAAGAGGACTTTGAAATAAGTATTTAAAGGTTGATTAGTACTAACTAGTGTAAAGTCAGCTTGGCTCTCAATAGTTTTGATTTTTTTTTTTTTAGAAAGAAATGAAAAGGAAACTGATTCAAGGGAGACAGCTAACAGTTCCTAATCACTATTTCTCTTGATCCTGACTACTTTTCTTCTTTTCAACAGTATTTAGCTTACTCGGTTTCTTAAAACAATTGTTTTGTTCAGTCCAAAGGTTTCTGGCCCCAGTTCTCAAAGGGCCTTTGACCTAGCTCTCAGAGGGAGGTAGAGAGAGAGGTGACACAATATTAGTATAATGACTCCCAAATTCTTTTCAAAATAGCTTCAGGGGCTGGAGAGAGAGGCATTGGGTAGTCATTTGCTTTTAAAGGCAGCCCTTCCCATCACTAGCATAGAGGTCTCATATGGTTTCTACACTATAAAGAGTAATTCCTGTGTGCATAGCCAGGAGTAACTTCTGAGCATATTTCAGGAATGACCCACTCCCACCCCCCCAAAAAAAAGCTCATGTGCGGCCAACTTTTCGTACACAAGTTTTTTTCTTCTTATTTAAAAAAGTTAACATAAGTGGGGAAGGCTGAATGATGGTACAGCGTGTGGTAATTTTTCTTGCACACTGCCAAACTCTGCTTAATCCTCAAACCTTGTCAGTAGTGATACCTGAATTCTGGGCCATGAGTGAGTCTCCTGAGCACCACCTGAGTGTGGTCTCCCCCTCTTCCCCTCCAGTAGTCCTAGCTAAAAAAAAAAAAAAGCTTCAATAATATTTAGAAAGAGATTACTCTGGGTAGGGTGAACAAATGCATGAATTTAAATGCGTATCTTATTATTTAAGTGCCAACATGTCGGAATAATAAGCTAACCGAAAGTTCCCACATTCAAAAACTTGCTACTTTGCAGCCCTTCTTTCCATCCCTAACCTTTGGCAACCACTTACTTTTAAAAAAAAAAGTTTTTTTATTATATCACTGTGAGATAAAGTGCAATTACAAAAGATAAAGTTCGGGTTTAGGTTTCAGTCAACAGTGTTCCAGTACACCCTCCTCCACCACAGTGCCCATTTCCCCCCACCAATGTCCCCCTGATTCCCCCCTCCGGCCTTCCTCCTAAGCCTCGCCTCTATCGCAGATGTACTTTGGCCCCTCCTCTCTCTCTCTCTCTCTCTCTTTCTCTCTCTCTCTCTTCTCTCTCTCTCCTTCACCTCACTCTCACTCTCTCTCTTCCTTCTCTTGCTACACTCACCTCCTGTGGCTTGCACTACATACCTTTTAGTGGTTATCATGTAAATATCAACATCCCATGCCCACATTAAATCGCTCCCAGTTCTAGGCCTGCATTATCATTTCCAACCACTATTAGTACACTTCCTTTCTTTGTCTTTCTCCTAGTCCTGTCGGGACTCCCCACACAATAGTGGTAGATTCCAACGGCGCCACCGATAAGACTCCTGATCCGGTGTTTTGCCTGGATTTGGAATTGGTGCCATATTTTTTTATATTCCACAAATAAATGGAGCTCACTCTATATCTGATTGACCTCAAACAGCAGTGATTCCCTCCATGTCCATCCATTGGTAGTGCAAATTTCATAACTTCATTTTCCTGACAGTGTATGGTGGGTCCATTGTGTAGATGCACCAAATTTTCTTTATCCAATCATCTTTCTCCGGCAACTCTGGTTGTTTCCAGATTCTGGCTATTGCGAATGGTGCCGCTATGCAAATAAAAGTGGTGATGGTGTCTATGCTTTGTGTTTTTGGTCTCCCAGGGTATATTTCTCAGGAAATGGTGGTTGCTGGGTAAAATGGGAGCTCAATTTTTAGCTTTTGGTGGAAGTCATAATTGTTTTCTAAATAGGCTTCTCTTGTACCAGTGGGGCCCCCCACAAGAGTTAATGAGAGTCCCTCTTCTCCCTCAGATCCATACACCAAGCACTTAGTTGTTCTAAGTTTCGGGAATAAGTGCCAGTCTCCTGTGGTTCGCAGATGACAATCTCATTGCTGTTTTGATTTGCACCTCTCTGATAATAGTGAGGTGAAAGCACTTTTTTCATATGCCTTTACGGGCATTCAAATTTCTTCTTTTGGGAAGTTTCATGTTCCTTTCTTCTCTTCATTTTTTTGATGGGGGTTTGCTCTTTTTTCTTTCTTGCAAAGTTCTACACAGTGATATCACTTGATCACTTTCACTGACATTCCATTATTCATTGATTTATGTTCTAGCGGACGCCAGTAACATTTCCATTTGACTTTCTTCACATGCCAGTGAAGCCCAGTGGCATTTTGTTGCTTCCGGAATGGTAAGAACCTCAAACCGTTCCTTTAGGGTCTTGATGAAGAAGTCTAACCATCTTGAAGGTGGGCAGCCACGTGATCTTCTTGACATCCTGTGGGATCCAGTTAGGAACGGCTCTAGTTCAGGGTTATCTCCAAATTGTATTGCTATGTCCGGCCCATCTGATTTTCGATGCCTTTGGCAAACAAGACAGCCCCTGACTCCTGGAACAGCGACGGAGGTTGAATCCGATTCCTTCTCTACTTCAGTGAGGCGTGACATTCAAGCATAGCTTTTTTCGGTTCCTCTTTGGGAGACCTGGACAACATTCTCATCCTGCTTTCATAGGGCCCAGGTCTCTGAGGTGTATGTTAATGCAGGGAGAACAGCGGAATCGAAGAGATGTGCCCAGAGCTGGGAGTGGTAGAGCCACTCCGTGATATATCCAGGATATATCCAGTGATATTACCAGTGATATAACCAGTGATATATCCTGGATATTATCCCCTTATCAGATGGGTATTGGGTGAATATTCTTTCCCCCACTCTGTGGACTCGCTTGTATCTTGATCACCGTTTCTCTGAGGTAAAAGGAGATTTATAGTTCATGTTCCCTATTATGTTTATCTTTGCCTCCAATTGTTTTGTAAGTGTTGTTTACATCTTTGAAGATGCTTTTTAGCTCAATGTCGTGGCAACCATATATTATCTGTTACTTAAAGGTTTGCATTTGAAAGGATAGCACATTAAATGGCATAATATATTTTAAAATTTTTTGTTACTTTTTGAGACAGATATTTTTTAAGAATTATGGTGAAAAATACACTGGTAAAATTTACTGTCTCAATGATTTCTTAGTGGACACTACAGTAATATGAACTATGTACATATTGTTGAACTTCTAGAACTTTTCTTTTTATAGCAAAATCAAAAATGATATCACTGTACAACTCTCCCACCATCCCCATCCCACTCCAAAGGTCCCTAGAAAACCATCTTCTACTTCCCAGCTTTTAACAATTGAACGATTAGTCCTCATAAGCAGGACCACACTTGCTGTATATGTCCTTTATGATTGACTCATTATACTTAGTGTAATGTTCACATGGTTCATCCATGTTGTAACATACAGTGGGGATGTCCTTTGTTAAAAGCTAAACCATACCTGTGCTATTATGCATTCAGTCTTTTGTTAATGGACATTTAGATTTTTTAGATTGTTTTCTTTCTTTTTGGCTATTGATAATGCTTCAATGAACCTGGGTGTATAAATATCTCTTCATGATCCTGTTTTCAGTTCTTTTGGATACATGCCCAGAACTGAGAATCGCTGTATTAAATTGTAATGCTATTTTTTTTTTGAGAAATCATACTGTGTTTCATATAGTGGCTGCACTATTATATTTTTACAATTCTATTTCATAGTGGCTGCACTATTATATTTCCATAAGCAAAGATTCTCATTTATCTACATACTAACACTAGTTATTATCTGGGAATTTTATTTTTATTTATTTATTTTGCTTTTTGGGTCATACCCAGAGGTACTCAGGGGTTACTCTTGGCTTTACACTCAGGAATTACTCCTGGTAGTGCTTGGGGACCATAGGGATGCTGGGGATCCAACCCGGTCGGCCCAGTGCAAGGCAAATGCCCTACCTGCTGGCCTATCGCTCTGGCCCTTATCTGGAATTTTTAAAATGACTACTCTAATGGATATAAGGTGAAATTTTGTTGTGGTTGTGGTTTACATTTCTCTGAGTTATCAGTGATACTGAGCATTTTTCATATGCTATTGACTGTATATCCCTACTGGGAAGATGTCTATTCAAGTCCTTTGCCAAATTTTATTTAGTTTATCTATTGTTGTTGGTGAGATGTAAGAGTTTTTATTTTTATATATATGCTTTGAATATATCCCTTATTAGATGTTTTGCAACATATTTTTCTCCCTTAGGTCAACTTTTCACGGAGTCGATCTCATAATGCTATTTCTCTTTCTTGTTGCAGGACTCCTAAGGGCCGCTGCATCTGCTCTGGATTGCCTCCCTCAAATCACTCAGTAGATAAGGGGGTAGTCTAAATGTGGCAGTTTATCCGACCATGTATGCTGTACTAGCTGGTATAAATATTCTCCCATGCTATCACAATCATCGTGGGACTAGCTAGATCTTACCAGCATATTAGCCTGGCCACGTAGGACACCTAAGTAATTAGACCAGAGAGAAATGCTGTTTGCTTCCAAGCAAACAAGCATGGCTCCCTGATATACTCAAAGGCAACTAAAAAATATAAAACTACAATGAAGTAGAGGAGACTTGTGAAGGCTTGGAGAAATATTTAACTGGCATTGGTGTTGGTCAAGGTACAGAGACATGCCATCTCAGAAACCCCCTTCTCTACACTACAAAAGCATTCCTAAGCAGATTTCGGCTCAAAACATTAGCACAGTAAAAGGCCCTAGGGTGAGGGTGCAGGGAGGGATTACCTAAGGGCATTGGACCCTCCCTGCTTTCCATAACAGTGGGAGGAAGGTCTGAGTTACAGGGATATAAACTAGCCGGTTCCCGCTCTCCTTCCCTTCTTCCTTGTGGGATCTCTCTCCTTGTGAGCGTTCATTCCCTTGGAAGCTTTTACACGTGGTGGTGCGCCATCTTGGCCTACACGTGGCTGGGGTTCTAGCCTGGAATCCTAAGCATCTGGTTTTTCCTTTTGCTGATTTGTATGCCTGAACCTGTGATAAGTAAAGCCTTTTAAAACTGCATCGGATTCCTGAGTTTTCATCCGTTCTCTCGCCTGCGGAGGTAGAAGGGAACTTCGCTTCCCGCACTGTCGGGGACCCTGGCGGGGCGCCCCGACACTTTCTGATAAGCATGGTTTGAAGTTTGGGAAGTTAGTGTCATTTGCCTATTTATTTCATTTGTCATCCCTATGCTTTTTTGTCAGCAAAGAAATCATTGCTACATTACATTTTATCCTTATTGTTGCTTTTTAAATAAATTTAAATAAAATTTATCCCTTGTCCTGGCAACCGCCGGGTCCCCGACAGTGCCGGAAGCGAAGTTCCTTCTACCTCCGCCGGCGGGGAATGGATGAGCACTCAGGGATCCGATGAGGGTTTTAAAAGACTTTTCTTATCACAGGTTCAGGCATACCGTCAGCAAAAAAAGGGGAAAAACCCGATGCTTAGAATTCCGAGGCTAGAACCCCAGCCCAACGTGTAAGGCCAAGATGGCTGACCCCCACGTGCAAAGGCTTTTAGGGAAGGAGAAGAACACTTCCAAGCAGGGCGACAGCTCACAGCGAGCACAGCCCCCAAAGAAGCGCGCGAGAGTGAAAACGCTAGGTTTATATCCCTTCAACTCAGTCACTTCCTCCCATTTGTTATGGAAAGCAGGGAGTGTTAGAAGTCCTTAGATAATCCCTCCCCTGCACCTCACCCTAGGCCCCTTTTAGTGTGCTAATGCAGCGCCCCTAGAGGAGTCCTGCAGCAATCCCTATTGAATTTTACAGCAGTTTTTAGGTCTCTGGGAATCTGTATTGAAAAAGTTTTTTGTGTATGGTATAAGATCTTTCCTCCTCCCTATATCTCCTCCCCACACCCTTTTTTTTTTTCAGGAATTTGGATATATTTTCCTATCATCATTTGATGAAGAGATCACTTTTCTCTATTGTGTTCCTTTAGCATTTTTGTTGGATATTATTTTGGCCACATCTGTGAATGTTTATTTCTGGGGTTTGTATTCCATTTTTTTTGATCTATATATCTGTTTCTAGTCCAGTGCCATGTTGTTTTTAATAACTATATCTTTGTAATATGTTCTCCTAGGGTTTTTGGGTCATGGTCTGTGTTTGGGATTATTATGCCCTACATGGCTTTGTCCTCAAGAATTAGTTCTGGTGGTGGTTGGGGAGACCATATATGATGCCAAGGATTGAACTGGGATGGTCACATGCAAGGCAGGCTCCTCTATTGTGTGTACTATCTGTCCCTGTAAAATATGTTTTTAATCAGTAAAATGTGATTTACCTCCAACTTTTTATTTCTGTGAGAGGTTTTTTTGGCTATTTGAGTGCTTTATTGATGTTACATAAGAGTTTCAGCCCTTGTTTTTTTTTTACTTAACGAAACAACAACAATTATGTGCAAAGGCCTTAAGAAAAAGTAGAAGATTGTGGGAGCATTCCTGGAATTCCTAGGGGAGCCTCAGACAAGTCAAGTTGTATCCTCTTTTCCAGAATACTGAAAAGCTATACTTTATGTTCTACTTGTTTTATATTGTGTTTTTGCATATTTGAGAAAGAAGAACAGATTGCTTCAATAATGCCACGGTAGGTCTTAAAGAAATCCGGCTTATTTTATTTTTTATCTCAGTGCTGATAGATCTATAAATATATGACAAAGACTTTACAAATCTCAATCATGGAGTCCTCTGATAGGAAAGTTCAAGCTAATCATATTTACTGTAGTGATTTTTTGAAAGTTCTTTTTCATTTTATTTAATACTATTTGTCAGTTTATTTAAATTCTCTCTTTTTCTTTCACTTTCATTATATGTGGTCATGTTTCATTAAAAATTCATCCTGGATTTTAAAAAAGTGCTATCTATGTATTTATATCCCCCTTTTCACAGTATTTTTATATTTATTTTTGTATGTATATTTTATTATGTATTTTATCACCACACAAACACATATTGACAGTTCCTTAATGTAAATAAATATCCAGTCTGCAATGTGGATTCCTTCATTGTCTCATAATTGCTTTTTTGGAGTTTATCCCAAAATCAGAATTCCCAAGAGCTCTATATATCACAATAGCTTGACAGGTCTTTCAAGCTCCTTTTAATAATTATCCACACCCATTTTTTCTCCTTGTAATTTATTTATATTGAGGAGACAAAAGTCGATTCTCTCTATAGGTACCCTCCACAGAATAGATCTTTCTAACTGCATCTTTGATAGTATTATTTAGATGTTTCTTCTCAGCCCCAGATGAGAAGAAGAGGCCCTTTTATAGTATGGTGGAAATTAGATGGTGACAATTGTAGAGAGTTGGTTTTAGTTGTTTTGTTTGCATGTTTTAGAGAGGTAGAGTGAAACTGTTTGCAGGGACATCCGGGGCAAAGCTCTCAATTACATCAATAAGCTGTATTTTTTAGTGGTGGATATGAACCAGAGGAAGCAAATTTTGGAAGTAATTAGCATGTAGAGGACCTTAAAGCCAAGAAAATTAAAAAAACTGACTTAAAATACTATGAAAGTGTAAAATGAGAACCAAGAACCAGTATGATCCCTGGTCATCCAGCTAAGGCAGAGAAACAAAAGGGGATCGAAGAGCTGCCCTGGGAATCAGAGGGAGAGGAATCAGAAGGGTGGTGGTGCCCTGGGATCTCAGAGCAGAAACTGCTTCAAGGAGAGGAAAGCTGCGCCTGTTCAGAGCTGTGTCAATGCTACAGATACGGGGAGAAAGTGGCTGGAAGAGATGAGCCCAGGCTTAGCAAACAAGGAGTCAGCCTCAGGCTTTCTCAGGAAGAGACACAGTAGAGGAATGAAATAATGGGAGATGGATTAGGAGGAGAGGTATCAAAGAAGGTAATTAAGTGGGACAGTCATACATATGTATGCATGTGTGTGTATACATATACATATACGATACATACACATGTATCTATATCTATATATCTAATCTATGTCTATATCTATATCTATCTATATCTTTCATCTATACTATATCTATATTTCCCCGCTTTATTTAAATTGTGGTTTTACAAAGTTGATATGATAATATGTTGCAGGCGTTCAATATTCCAACAACAATTTCCACCACCACTGTCACCTTCCCTCTACCATTGTCTCCATTCTTTCCACCAATCCTCAAGTCTGCCCCCCACATAGCAGGCACACAACAAATGTATTTTATTTTTGCTTGTTACCACTAAATGGCTAATATAATGGTCAAAAAGTACTTTAGTGTTGCATTACAAGTTTCACAGAGCCTCTGAATCTTGCCTGGATTTATCTCCCTGAAGGCCACTTTGTAGATAGGGGTAAGAAAACAGTTTGAATCTGTATAGACTCTATGTGGCACAATATCTTACCATGTATACTATGTTTAGATGGTACAAATATTTCCACTCATTATTCAGGAATCCCTCGTGGGACTAGACCGATCTTACCAGTATTTTTACGTAGCTACGTTGGATCTCTATGTATAATATAGTTATAATTAGATTCTCGAGAAATGCTGTTTGTCTTCAAGCAAACAAGGATGGCTCTCTAATCAGTCTAAGGGGTTATATCCTAAACAACTATGAAGTAAAGACAAGGATCTTGTGAAGACTTGGAGAAATATATACCTGGCTGTAGAATATCCATGGTTTAGATACATGCCTTTGTATTGAGATATACTTCATCTCAGATGCCTTTACCCCCATTTGCATGGGCTCCTGGAAAACCAAGGGCCTGTAGCCTTGCTGGGCAATATTAACATTTCAATGGGAGTAGGTGGAGTCACCTGGGAGAAGCATACCTGAAGAGAATTGGCCTTAACTGCTTTCCATTGATGTGGGCCAGTCAGACTGAAAAGGATATTAAAGCAGTAGCGTTCTCCTTCCCTTCTCCTCTTCCTCCCTGCCTGCCCATCTCTGCCTCCTGTTCTCCCTTCTCTTCCCTGTTGGGCCTTGGGTCATGATAGTGGCCATCTTGGCCTAGGATTCTAAACCTGGCAGGCCAGGGCTCAGCCAGGAACTTAAAAGTCTCGAATTTCTTTACTAAATTGTATGGAGAACATGATCTGAGAGACAGATCCATAGGGCAGAGCAGCCTTGACTCTCCCTGTGCCCAGCTGATCACTAGGCATCCGGGAGCGCAGGGTTCTAGCCTGGCCCGCCATCCCAGCAGAGCCTCACAGGAAAGTCAGAGGAACCCCACATCACGAGTGAGGGCTGCCATTTTTTCAACATTCGGACTCCACAACTCAATCAGAACTCCACCCAGCAGAAGGACTGATCACCAACCCTGCTCGTCAGGAGTCTCACCCCTACAGCCATCTATTTCAAGTCCAGGTATGCCTGATCCAGAGACTCAGATCCATGGGGCAGAGCGCACTGGCTCTCCTGTGCCCAGCTGATCACGAGGTACCCAGGAGGGAAGGCGGGGTCAGCCCTAGCCCACCATCCAGCAGAGCCTCGCTTGAAGCCAGAGGAAACCCCAAACCATGAGGGATGCCATTTCCAACATCCTGACTCACAGCTCATCAGAGCTCCACTCAGAAGAAAGCCAATTTTCCCCGTCTCAATAATAAATGTTCATCAATAAATGGCACAAGATGAGGGCTACTAAAAGATTATCCCACCTGTACGGCAAGTTTGGCAAGTACCTGTGTCGTAGTACTTTGATATGCCCAAAAGCCAAGTAACAATTATAGACCTCTTGGCCCCATGGCTTGAAGGAATGACTTGAGTCTCTTCATGTTCCAGGGGCAAGCAGAGATGCCCTTGGGCTACCATGGGCATGTGACAGGGCCAATGGAGATGTCCTCTGGTGCCTCACTCTGAAAGCAAATCGATGAACAAACGGAAAGACAAGTGATGCAAGGGATACCAGAACAATGGGGTGTGAGTAAAAACTTCTTTGAAACTTTGCTGGATTCGGAGTCTTTCTCTGTTTGTTCGATTGCCAATCCCCTGGGGCAGAAGGGGATGCCAGTACCTGCTTCTCAGGCTTGTCTATCGGGACCCAGTGTTCTCTCACAAAGTGGAGTCCCATGGAAGGTCCTCTGTCCCTGGTCCCAGATTTTGTTGGGAGAACCCAGCATTCTTTCTGACACGTTAGTAGTAAAATAAAAATTTGTAAACATTCATAAGTCTCACCAGGGGGACATAAGTCCTTGTCTGAGGGGTTTACTAGCTATTGTTGCTGGCTAAGCCCCTTTGTTGGTGGAGTTTAGTTGGTTTTCTATGTTACATTCCTCATCCAGGCTGGGTGTGCTCCTACTGGAATGTTAGTTTTAGAGTTTGAGAGTGGCGCAGCTTTGAATGTGGGCACATGTTTCAGAAAATCCAGAACAGGACCGGGTAGAGAGCCAACATGAAATTTTCTCGGCAAGTTAGCATCTCTGTGGAGCTCAGTCATGAGGTGATGGAGCCATTGCCTCGAGTGCGCTGGCAGCAGCTGTTGAGCTGTGAGAGTGTGGCTGTTAGGGGTTGTGTTAGGTGGAAACCTGGCCCAACTCCTCTTCTTTTTTTCCTTAATTTTATTTTACCACTGTGAGATATACCAATAAGAGGGATCTTCCATAATTGGGATCTCTCCCATACAGTTTCTGCCCAGCACTCATCACTCTCCACCAGCGCCCCATTTCCACCACCAATGCCCAACACTCCTCCCAACCAACCCCAGCCTGCCCTATAGCAGGCCACCTTCTTTCTTTTATTTTGAAAGCTTTTGGGTCACACACCAGTAATGCTCAGGGGTTTCTCCCTGGCTTTCTCTGCACTCTAGGAATTACTCTAAAAGCGGTGTTCCTCAGGGGGGACTCTCTATGGGATGCCGGGATCTAACCTGGGCCAGCAGCTCTGTCAAAGGCAAAGGCGAAACAACCCTACCCTTCGGGCACTCGCTCGGGCCCCTTCTTTCTCTTTCTACCCTCTGTCTCTCTATTTCTCTCTTCTCTTTCCACACTTTGAGGCTTGTTGTACCGATATTAACGGTCTATGATGCTCTCTCTGTGGCCTTTATATTCAATAGGTGAGTTCTAGTGTGACATCCATAGTTTCACCGATGCTCCCCATCAAAGCACTCCCAGTTTGTTGCAAATAGAATGGCTATGACAGGGGGGTACAAATGTGGAAAAGAAATCCTGGATGAAAGGACCTGGTGAGTCGCATAACTTCCATTATTGTCTTGTCTGTCTAGCGGCTGCAGAGTGCAGCACAGCTTGTGGGTCTGGTGTGTTCTCGTCGGGTGTTACTGACTGTGGAGGCTGCAAGCCCATAGCCAGCTCTGCCAACATGAGGTGGAGGAATGGGGGGGGGAGGAGTCAAATCCCGTTCCAAGTCTGGCACCAGTGTGCCTCCCCTCCCCTGCACACACGCGGGTCTGCAAACCCCTAGGAGCTATGTTGGACTGCGACGATGGGGCTGAGCCATTTACTGCTGCCAAAACTCCATGCTAGGTTACTTCCACGTGGGGCCGAGCAGCACAGCTGTGGGGTCTGCCCACCCCTTTCTTCTTAAGCTATGCTTGTGGGGTTTCCCTGATGAAGAGGAAGAGTGACTCAGAAAGGAAGTGACTGATGTTCAATTAGCGTGTCCTGCTTGACCTACCTTCATTAAACTAGAGGCTGAAATAAATTTTAGCCAGGAGGTATTTTTAGAAGCGACCATTTAGCGTGTCCTATTCCTTTGTACTTTAAATTTATTTCAATCTTGATACATCCTTAGATTTCGAACTTGTTTGCAGTTTTTCTGTGGGTATTTTCTCTGAAAGATAAAGCATGGTTCTATATTTTCTGAGCTATTTGCATGTTAAGAAAAATATCCTTTCATTTTTGTCATCATCTGGTATTGTGGTTCTTGAGATTCCATGCATTCCCCTAGATGAGATTTTTTACAATTTTTTCTAGCTTTCAAGGTAGTTAGAAGCTGAGAGGATTGGTAAGTTAGAAAATGAGAAGACTGGTTTGTTTGATGATCAACTGGTTTTTTTTTGAAGAAGGGATTGTTAAGACTTTTTATCCTTTGGCTGTGGGGATTTCATCAGCCCAAGAAGTGAAAAACAAGTTATTCCACTGTAATACTTTTATTCTGACCTTTAACCTGATTATATTCAACCCATCCAGGTGAAGATCTCAGTCTTTCATCATTCTTTCCTTGTGGGACTTCTAAAAATTGTTTTCTCTCCCCCCACCTCAGATTTTCCACGATTTCCGCTTGGACATCTGGCAGACCATGTTTTCGTTTGGCCCTATTTGAAACTCTAATGGAGTATTTAGGTGACCTCTTAAAAAATCATTAAAAATTTTGGTGGGAACACTGCAGCCAGTATTGGGGAGGAAAAAACTGACTATTAAGCCTGTTTTGATTAGCGCGATCAGGAATCTCATGCGTTACCAGGTATCCAACAACGGAGTCTTGCATATGCGAAGCACGTGCATCTTGGCAGTTGCCGGCGTCACATACCCGGACCCACAAATCCTTGAATTTTTTAAACCAGAAGTGCAAAAAATCTGAGTTCTTTCTTGTGAATTTGTTCTTGTGCTTTAGGAATATGTCCTTTAGCCATTTTATTACATTCTTTTACTCATTGATAAAGGTCTATCTTAGTCACCAACTGCTTGGAGCATTTGACACAGCCACTACACTCCTCAATGACGTAAATGGATACGATCTTATTGGCTGAGTCATCTTCTCCCATCCTGGTATTTCTTTATCACATTCCCTACCTCAACAATGGAGGAAAGCTGAGATTTATAAAGCCAATGCGAGAAGAGAGGCTCTGTTCAGCTGTTGCCATCCCTCACCACCCAAGTACAATAGGGAGAGTCTGAATGCTTTATCCCTTGCCCAGCGAAAGAAACTAGCATTATTTGGCAACATTTGAGTCCTATCTTGGCAAGCTTTCGATGCTCAAAATTTAATGACGTCCCACAAGACAAAAGCATCAATATTTAATTGGGCCCTCTACTCCAGGTTTCAACTAAATAGGAAGTTCCCTGAGTAGTCCGGAAAGGAAAAAAGGGAAAGATAGAATTCGAGCTAAAAATCTCCTTTGTTTAATTTTTAAGTCTGCTTAACTTTCATCTATTGTCCCCAGCACAAGCACCAAATGCTGGAACATCAAATATAAATATTGTGTGGAAGATGGGATTCTTGGGATAGTTGTTAAGAATGCCATAATTAATTGAGGTGCCTAAATAAGTTGGAGTCATAGTGAGAGCCAAATTATACTTTAAATTGAACTTTTTACATGTTCCACATTAAAAACATTACATATATAGTGAAAAGTCACTGTGTGTAAGAGGAGTGGATGGAGGAGTGGAGGGGTAGAGGAGGAGGAGAGGAAAAAGAAGAGAGGAGAAGAGAAAGAGAAGAGGAGAGGAGAAGAAGGAAGAGGAGGAGGAGGAAGAGGAGGAGGAGAGAGGAAGAGGAGGAGGAGGGAGAAGGAGGAGGAAGAGAAAGAGAAAGAAGAAGCAGCAGAGAAGCAGAGAAGAGGCAGAAGAAGCAGAAGGAGGAGTGAGGGCCGGAGGAGGGAGAGGGAGGAGGGAAGAAGGGGAGGGGAAAGGTGGGGAGGGGAAGGGGGAATGGGAAGGGGGAAAGGAAGAAGGGGAAGGAAGGGAAAGAAAGGATGGGGAAGGGGAAAGAGGGAAGAAGGGGAAGGGGAAGAAGGAACGGGAAGGGGAAATGGAAGAAGAGGAAGGGGAAGAAGGGAAAGGGGAAGAAGAGAAAAGAGGAAGGAGTAGAAGAAGAAGGAGGAGAGAAGGGGAAGGGGAAAGGAAAATGGGAAAAAGGAAGGGGAAGAGGGAGGGGAAGGAAAGTGGAGAGTGAAGGGAAGGGGGGAAAGGGGAAGGGAAGGTAGAAGAAGAAGAAGAAGAAGAAGAAGAAGAAGAAGAAGAAGAAGGAGGAGGAGGAGGTAGAGAGGAGGAGGAGGAGGAAGAGGGGAAGGAGAAGAAGAAGGAGGAAAGGAAGAAAGGAGAAGAAAAGTAGGCTGAAAGAAAGAGAAGAGGAAAAGTAGGAGGGGGAGGGAGGAGAAGGAGGGGAAGGGGAAGGGAAGGAGAAAGAGGAGGAGTTGGAGGAGAAGGAGAAGGAGGATAAAAGGAGAGGGAGGAGGAGGAGGAGAGGAAGGGAATGGGAAGGGAGGAGGAGAAGGAGAAGGAGGAAGCGAGAAAGAGAAGAAGGAGGAGAAGAAGACAAAGAAAAGAAGAAAGAAGAAGAGGAAGAAGAGGAAAAGGAGGAGGGGAGGAGGAGGAGGGAAGGGAAAGAGTGAAGAGGAGGAGTTGGAGAAGGAGTGAGAAGGGAGAGGATAGAAGGAGGAGGAGAAAAGTGAAGGAGTGAGAGGGGGATGGGGGAGGGAGCAGGCTAGAGGAGGAGAAGGGAAGATGGTAGGGGAAGGGGAGGGGGAGGTAGGATGGAGAGGGAGGAGGAGGTGAGGAGGGAAAAAGGGAGGGTGGGAGGGGAGGAGGAGGGAGATGGGGAGGGGAAATGGGGGGAAGGAGGGGAGGAGGAGGGAAGGGGAGGGCAAGGAGGGGAGGGTGGAGGGGGAGGAGGAGGGAGAGGGAGAGTGAAAAGGGGAGGAGGGGGAGCAGGAGGGGGAGGGTGAGTGGGAGGACAGCTGAGTAGGAGAAAGGTGGAGAAGGAGCTGGAGTTGGAGGAGGAGGAGGAAGAGTATGGATTGAAGAAGGAAAAGAAAGAAGAAGGAAGGAGAAGAAGGAGAAGGAGAAGGAGGAGGAGGAGGAGGAGGAGGAGGAGGAGGAGGAAGAAAGAAAGAAGAAAGAAGATTACACAATGAATCTGCCCTAAAGTTTAGGCGCAGGGGACATTGGTGTTGAGAAGGATTACTGGTGGAGTGGATGGGTGCTGGGACACTGTATGACTTGAAGCCCAATCATGAATTAGCTTTCGTAATTGCATACCAATAGTGTGTTATAATAAATGTTAAAAACATTTAGTTATTAAAGAGTATGGCCAACATTTTATTAGGGTTTGTAGTTTAAAAGTTTGATGGTGTGGACAGAGAAAAAGACTGGACCTCACTGGGCCCCTGGGAACTCCAGAGCCACGGTGATTTCCGGGCAAGTTACCCCTGGTGTATTCGATATGCCAAAAACAGTAACAAATAAAATTTTCATTCTCAACGAATGGAGACGCTACTGGCGCCCGCCAATTTTAAAAAGCTACCATATGAGTACCAGAGCTCAACAAGCTGAGTTAACATACTTTGCTTATATAAAGAGTTCAAGCTCAGTATCTCAGCAATGGATGGTTCCCTCGAATACCACCAAGAGAAACTCTCCTAAACAGACCTGGGAGTAGTCCCCGAGTATGGTCAAACTGTACAGTCCCGAAACAACAATAACAAAAAATTGAGTTAACACCACATGCAGTAGCCATGTTAATAAATAATTTTTATTTAAATTAGCTAATTCCATCAATCAAACTGGAATGGGGACTGAGAAAAATGCAGATAAGATGTTTATTCAATGACCATACTTCAAACACCCCTATATAGTATGACTTAAAACAGCAGGTGGCTGAGTAACTCACACTAAAGTCTGCTCACTCTGAAAGTTTTAATCACTTTCTCAATTAATGTTTCTAAATAAATTACAAGTTACCACAGTTAGTCGTCTAGGACCCTGATCTGAGCTGCTCCATGTGATGCAGACAGTGGTAGGCAGCCAGGGGACTTAGTGCTCTCTTTGAAATCCACGATGAAATAGCTGGGCTCCAAGGGAGAACAGCAAAAAATAAAACCCAAAAAAAAAAAAACCCAAAAGTGGGTCCCTTTAATTGCCTACTTTTCAGATTTTACAACAGTATTCTCTGTATATTTTTACCATTATGTGTCATAAAAAGAACAAATATAACAAAATATATCATGTACTTTTATGTTTTGATTGGTCTCACATGTGGAGCCTTCGGGAGGTATTCTCTAGGTCAGCGCTTCGATTCTGTTGGTACCGTGGATCTAACTCTCACATCCTGTACACAATGCAATGCCTCAGCCTGTGGTGATCTCTCCAGTCCCATGTTATGTAAGCATTTCCTTAGAAGAGACAAGGAGAGTTTTGATTATAACCAATGGGCTTCTACCAGTATAGATTCTTCTCTCTTTAAACTGTCTCTTTACCTAGGTGCAGTTTTCCATACCCATGAATTCCTCTTTTTTTTACCTGCTGTAATTTCTTAATTTTTTCATTAAATTTGTAATGGTATTTCTACCCACACCAATTAATGAAACATTTCTGAATAGGGAAAATTCATCTTACAATGGTATTTCATGTGTTTGGTTGACCAGTCGACTATAGTAAACTGATGATTAACTAACTGATATACCATCTAAAACTAGAGGCAATAAATGTTGTGAACCTTTGAGAAACTCGAGTTTGCCTTACTCAATACTCACAGGCAGCTGCCTGGGCTGTGCTTGGTTTTGCCAACTTGTTGTTCTTTCATATAACATCCATAAAAGAATGTGTATTATATGATATTAGGTAATGTACTTCCTTTTTGAAGTAAATTGATTTTTAAGACTGGTTTTTGGGGCAAATTGCCACCTTTTAAAAATATTACCGCACTGCATCTACCAACCTTAGTACCAAGAGCCTCGAACTGGTCCAACAGCATTCTCCTCCCAACTTCGATTCCCTGCTCTCTGGTGATCTCGGATTTGCTGACAGAGTCCAAGGGTTTGTTTTCATTTGATGTTGTCTCTTCCTTTGCTTGGCTTTCCTGTATCATACATGAGTGAGATCTCCCAGTGTTTGTCTCTTCTCCCGGACTGGCTTACTTAAGCATGACACACTTTTGCTTCAACCATGTTGTTGCAAGAGGAAAATTTCCATTTTTTCCTAATGGCTGTGCTAATAGTCCATTTTGTACATACATGTTTATTCCTTCGGATTTAGGCCGCCATCTGGCAGTTCACTTTTAAGGGGGCTACTTCTACTCTCGCACTCAGAAATCAC
>JAJIBD010033594.1:0-59861 GCA_021461705.1 Cryptotis parvus | reverse complement strand
GACGTGACAGAACTCATCACTTACTCCCACCCCATAGGGACAGAGCACATGTCCCTTTACACAGAACTGATTAACTTTCTTTGGAAATCCCTGGGGTACAGTGACCTCTGGCTCACCATGAGTTCACAACACTGCTGTTCAGGTTCTCCTCGATAAAGCTAAAGACAGTCCCAGGAAAAGGGGTCACATCTCAGGTGCCTTTAAGGGGGCATAGAGTACAACAATGATGCACCTCAGTATTCCCCTCCACACCCAGACATTGACACGCACCCCCATGTACACCACAGCTTCCACCTCCATGTAGATGGGGCACACTTGTTGCTTCCGAGGAGCATTTATGCACTTGATTCTCTTCCTGCAAAGGCTCTAGAATACCAGGGTGGGCTGCGAGGGCCACTCGACATTGTCCTGAGGGCTGAGGTCAAGCAAACATTCTTAGGGACAAGGGGTGGCACCAGATCTCTGGTATCCCAGGGCTCCAGGGCACAGAAGGGAACTCTACATCATCTCTCCCCACAAAGCCAGCACAGTCAACAGGTCATTATTTATTTCTCACTCTTTCTCCATCGACCGAAAACAACAAAAACACCTTTGCCACTTTCTCAAGACATTTCTCCCAGGGGACTTGGTTGGGCTAGACATTGTAGAGGGAGCACTTTGTAGTTCTCCAGTTCTGCTCCGGCGGAATAATCTGCATAGCCATGTCTGCCTCCGGGAACAAGGCACATACCGGGCTCTGGCAGTGCCCGGAGTTGCTGTGCACAGGTGAGGCACATACTGGCGGCTCTGCCACCATGCTGGGAGCCTGCTCCATGGGGAAGGCCTGGTTCACTGAAGGTGACGGTGGCTGCTGCCCTGCAGAGGAACTCGGGGAGGATGGCTGGGATGGGTCCAAGAGGAAGGAGGGGAAATATTGGGCCCCAGATGGTCTCAGGGCTGCAGGAGACTGGGGAAGGGGAGAGGGAGGGATTTGATGAAGGTGGATAAATTCTGGGGCTGGGACAGGGGGCTTGTTTGTGCTGTCATGAAAGGGCAGAGCCCTGATGAGCTGGCTGTGACCCCCCAAGGGCAGCTCTCTGGATAGCAGTGGAGGGTCTGACCACTCCACACTCCTCCAGAAGTTAACCAGATTCCAGGCACGTGACCCCTGGGGACTTGCTAACATTTCCAAGCCTGGGGAGGGCGCCCAAGGGGTTGGAGTGAGAACAGCATCATTCCATGGCTGTAGGGGCGCGGCAGGTGGTGTATGATGGCTTGGCCCCAGAACACAGCAAACAGCTGTGAAGGAGGACAGCGGTGATGGCCATAGGTGTTCTTTGGCTGGTGCAGGTATCTACAGAGGACAGAGCACAGGGGACAGAGCCAGTGGGAAAATGAAAGGACCCCAAGGGCACAAATGGGGGAGTGGGACCCCTCGTTACTCAGAGCCTATGTACCCTCCCCAGACCTTAGTTTCATGACGTCACAGTAGCCACCTAACCCACCTTCTCACTAGATTCTGTGTCCCCTCCCCAGGCCTCAGGTCCATGACATCACAGTAGCCCTCAGCCCTCCCCCTGAGCCTCCCTCTCACCCCTGGCCCAGGGCATCCCTGCCCTGTCCATGCAGACATCACCAGGCCCTGAATTATAGTCACCTTAACAGCGCACACATATGCCGCACCACCTCCCTGTCCCCCATGGGGATGACTCATGGCTCCTACAGGGCAGGAAAGGGGGTTCCAGTCAGGGGCCAGTGCACAGCTCCTCCGCAGGGGGTCACCAGGAGAGCCTGGGTCAGCTCTGTTTAAAAGTGTCCCTTAGGCCCACCCAATACAACGGCCCAAGCCTCACAGGTCCCTGCTTCTGGATAAAGGCCGGGAAACATAAGCTCCTGGGACACCAGAATGTTTCAGGGGGCTCAGAACAACAGTTCCTCAGAGGGGACCTGTCATCCACTCCTCAGGGAACTGTGACAACTCAGACATGCTGGTGGGCTGCCCTGTGCCCCTCGGCCACCTGAGGACAGCTCCACTGCCCAGGCCCCTTCCTGCCTACTTCCCTGACATGGGCAAGTGGGACTCTCCGAAGTCCCTCAGGTCCTGCTTCTCCTCTGCAAGTGTCTCCCTGGGACCCTCAGAGGGACACTGACTTCCTCACTGTTCATGACCTGGAACGTGATGGCCAGGACAGTGAGTGTCCCCAGGAGAGCCCAGACAGCAAAGGGAGCCCTCACCTCGACCTCGGTGTGTGCGGCCTCTCCTCCTCCTGCCTGCCAGCTGGGTCCTTTGCACTGCCCGGCCTCTCCTTCCTCTGGTCCTTCTCCATTGCTGAGAAGAAAGGGAGAGAGTGAGGGCCTGAGGCTGGGAAACTCGAAGCCTCACCGGACTTGGGGCTCCTTCGGTGAACACAGGCTGGGTTTCTTCTTTGATACATTTTCAGAGATGTGAAGCCATTTTCAGACCCTCGGGCCAGTGACACAGTGGCAGCTGCGGTGATAAGGAATGTCTGGAACAAGGCCCAGGCCCATGTGCTGCTTCAGAGAGGGCCCAGCGTCCCTCTGCTTGGGACTCTTAGTTCACCAATGCCCTGATCGTCCCCGCATGAAGACCCCTGTGAGAGTGACTTCTTAGCCCCAGGTGGGTTAGTGACTGCAGGTCAAGGGGGTGACACTTGTGCCCTCCCACACAGCTGGCACTCCAGAAACAGCCAGTTCTCTCAGAGTGCTGTGGGGCTTTCCCTTACAACTGGCGCCCACAATTAAAGAGTCACTGAAACTGAGGTAACCTTGGTGCCCTCTGAACAAGCTAGCCCTGTCCCTCATCTTTGAGAGGACTGATGTTCTCTCGTAGTCGGACACACCCACATTAGTGTGTCTCTGAATCACCTCATTCATGCATTCACATCTCGCGCTCGGTCCCTCAGGACCTCTCCCACATCCTTACCTGGTATTCATCAGTGGTCTCATCCCTGCTATAATGTAAAATCAAGAAAAAAAATAGTAATATAAGGGAGTAGGTAAGGAGGCTAGGTCCACATCCCTAGGGATTGGCCACTCAGAGGGGGTTTAGGGTAAATGACCCAACAAAGATCTAAATCCATCTTTTCAAGAAATAAAAGCTTGCCCGAGGCAAATGATCCCAGAGTGTCCAGGCACCGCTTATATACACTCTGCTGACATCACGGAACCCTGAGTCACAAAGGGTTACGCAGCGAGGGAGGGGACCCAATGGCATGGCACCCATTGCCCAGGCCAAGGTGGTCTCTGCACAGTCCCTAGTCCTTCAGTTTGCTGTGCCCTTCCTCCCCTACAATGTCCAAACCTGTGCCCTGCGCCTGGTCTTGCTCTCTCAGAACCCAGACAGTCCTGGTGTCTGTCAGCCTGACGGAGTCTCTGATTTGGGCAGACTTTCCTCTCTGTCGTGTCCCGGAGTTCACGTTCTCTTTCCTACAGTCTTTCTCAGGAATGGTTCAAGCCCCACATGAACCTAGGGCTTGAGCATCCTGTACTCTACCACTGTGTTGTGAATGCAAAATCTCCCCTTGTCAGGACAGGACAGGGAGTGTACCCAGGACAAAACCCAGAGAGAAAAGGCAGTCCCTCACCTCAGCGTGCAGGGCCTCTCCTCCTCCTTCTGCCCGAAGGTGCTGAGAGGGCAGAGAGTGAGGGCCAGAGACTCGGAAATTGAACAATCCTCCACCACACTCGAGGCTCCTTCATGAGCAGGCTGGAGTTCTTCCTTGGTTCCTTTACAGAGATGTTAAACTATTCACAGTTACTTTGTCAGGCCAACACCATGGTGTGATCAGCACTCTGACAAGCAATGACTGGGCCAAGGCCTCTGTCCATGTGGTGGCCTGTTTATTCCTTGGAACCTCAACACTCTATCCTTCTTCACAGGGAAGAAAATAAAGAGATATAGGCAGAGTTGAGGCTCAGTAAACAGCCAGGTGGGTGGTCCAGGTATTCTTGCTAGATGAATCCTGTGACCAATGTCATTTCCGAATTTAGATGCGGGATAAGAGACACCGAAAAGACCTCTGAATCCCAGACTGCCACACAGAAATATTTATATCTCCTGTTATCCGCTGCTATTAATTCTCTGAAAGGGCAAGGGCAGAGGTTTTCAAAGCCTTGACTTCTTTGTGTGTCTGAGATACTTGTTAGAACTCACAGTTTTCTACAGTACCACCACTTGTTCACTTGACAATAACAATGTTTATTTTCCCAAGTCTGAAAGAGTTCTTAATACAGTACCACCAGAGTGGTACACATTTCCCCTAATGGACTTCTTAAGAATAATTACGTATATATCAACTTAAAATTCATAGTGGACAATAGAAGACATGAGTCATTGTGTAAACCTGTGCACAGTCCATAAAAGAGCTCTGGGAAGAACGGGAAAAAACAAAGACTATGTTTTCTTATCACAGTGAAGATATTAAATAGTAGGAGCTGTCGGTTGTCGGTCTGTGCGACCAGAGACTGTGTGTGAGTCGGGATTGGATTTTTTCCAGAGCTCCTCAATTAGAGCATTTAGGAATCTGGAGATTTTCTAAATTGAATCCAAGAATTTCTGTTAAATCCTTCTATGACAATGGTAATTCTGTTATCACTCTAATTCTGTTCTTTCTCATAACAACCAAAGAAAAACAGATACAGCTACACAGCACACAGCCCCATAGGTACTCTTTGTCTTCTCTATTAGTAAACCTCAGAAATGTGAATTTTGAGTTAAAATAAGAAAGGTATAGAAATTCAAGTTGAAAAGATTATATAATCTGTACTGTCTAGAATAAGGGTAAAATCAGTGTCAGAGTTAAAACCAGTTATTGATTTTGGCTCTATGCATTTCAGCATCAGAAAGAGGGCTCTGAATCTCTTTACAAGTGATTGGAAATGTAACAATGTAGCAAGATGTTTATAAAAAATCACCCACCGGCTCATTAGGAAGTGCAATTCTCAATAATAAATATCATGCTAAAATAACAGGAACATCAGATTAGAGAAATATTTATTTTGTGGTACATTTGGGAAAGAAGCCTAGAGAAGAAAAACTTTCTGTTGTAAAAAAGAATGAGGGCAATGGATTATAAAATATTTACCACTCTTCTGTTCTAAAACAAATACAGTTGCATAGAATATGAAAGAAAAGTATTAAAACAAAATACAGACCTTAATGAATTTATGATATAGATCTAAGTAAAAGATGTCTCTTCAATGCACTTGTTCACCCTTAAATGTTAATATTTGTTAACACTTAAAACTGCTGTAATCTTTGTTTGTGGGAAGGTTGACTTGTACAACCTTTCTGGAAAACAATATGGACATTCCTCCAAAGACTAGAAATTGAGATACTTTTGACCCAGCCATACCACAATTGGGAATATACCTTGGGAAACCAAAAAACACAGCGGAAACACAATCCACAGTTTCATTTTCATAGCAGCACTATTCACAATAGCCAGAACCTGGAACCAACCAGTATGCCCGAGAACTGATGGCAGGATAAAGAAACAGTGGTACATCTACACAATGGAATACTATGCCGCTGTAGGAGAAATGAAGTTATAAAAGTTGCCTATAAATGGATGGACATGGAAAGGATCATATTGAGTGAAATTAGTCAGAAGGAAAGAGAGAGATATAGAATGACTGCATTTATTTGCATGATATATATATATATATACACATATACATATAATGACACCAAAATCCAGTGTCAGGCGAAACGTGGATCAGGAGGTCTTACCAAGAATGGAAATTACCGCAAAGCGTGTGGAAGTTAGAGGTTAGGTAAGACAGTGAAAGGAACATGTGTGAATAAATGTAGAAAATGTTAATACCAACCTAGAACTGAGCATTAAGTACAGGCCAAAATTGCACATGATGGACTCTAAGTGTATGTAGTGCAAACCACAATGTGTAAGAGAAGGAAAAGAGAGAGAGGGAGAGAGAAAAGAGATAAAAGAACCTGTCATTTAGGCAGGCTATGGGAGGGGGAGGGAATTGGGGACATTGGTGGTGGGAAATGCGCACTAGTGGAGGCGGGGTGCTGGAACACTATGTGACCGAAACCTCTAAACATGAACAACATTGTAATTGTATATCTCACGGTGATATAATAAAATATTTAATAAAAAAATTATAAAAGCAAAAAATAAACTGCTGTAATCTGGTAAGCCAAAATTTTTTGCATATAAATACCTACATAAACATATAATTTATATTTTATAGCAGTTGCATTTTAAAACATCTGGCATATGTAACATAAATTATCACATATTTTTTATAATTTTTTCACTGAATTTTTTATTTCTGTTCATTAATTTGTTTGGGGGCCATAGTGCATAATGCTCAGGGCTCATACTGGCTGTCCATCAGGCATCACTTGTGGCTCAGGGGACAATATGTTGTGCAAGGGATTAGACTCAGGGTGTCTCCATTCAAGGCAAGTGCCCTACCTGCTCTTCTATGCTCCAACCCTCTAAAGATTTATAAAAATAGCATAAAGTTTCAATAAAAGCTTTTGCTATTATTCTCATTGTTGTGGATTAGAAATAATATCCTCCTTTCAACTATGATGTTGCTAAATTGTGTTCATAGTTTACAGTAAGTCTAGCTGTGAATTATCAATTTTTTGCTCTTTAAAAATTTTTATTTTGTCACCATAATTTTGTAATGATGTTACCAATAAAGTTTCAGGTATACAATATTTTCTCATCAGGTTTTTAAAAAATATTCTGCTTTCTATTCAATAATTTAGTTTTATGTTTTATTCCTGAAATTATGTAATATGTAAGATTTTTAGGCATTTTAGGTATTAAATTATGTCATTATTTACAATCTTTACTTTGGGTTAGAGAGAGAGTGTAGTGGTAAAGAGATCTTCCTCGCAGTATCAAACTTCAGTTTGGTCCCTGATATTGCATCTCTCACCCCTACCTCTTCCTTCCAAGAATCAACGAAATTGATCCCAGAGCATAGAGCCAGAGATATGTCCAGAGGAATAACGAAAGGAGGGAGAAAGGAAGGCAGGAAGGCAGGAAGGAGGGAGGGAGGGTGAAGGGAGTGAGGAGGATGGGAGGGAGGGAGAAAGGAAGGAGGGAAGGAGGGAGGGAAGAATGGAGGGACAGAAGGAGGTTGAAGGTAGGGAGGGAGGAAGGGAGGATGGTTTGAAGGTAGGGAGGCAGGAAGGAAGGAGGGAAGAAGGAAGGAAAGAAGAGAAAGAAAGAAAGAAAGAAAGAAAGAAAGAAAGAAAGAAAGAAAGAAAGAAAGAAAGAAAGAAAGAAAGAAAGAAAGAAAGAAAGAAAGAAAGAAAGAAAGAAAGAAAGAAAGAAAGAAAGAAAGAAAGAAAGAAAAAAGAAAGAAAGAAAGAAAGGAGGGAGGGAAGAAAGAGAGAGAGAGAGAGAGAGAGAGAGAGAGAGAGAGAGAGAGAGATGGGGCCGAGCAATAGCCCAGAGGGTAGGGCATTTGCCTTGCATGCAGCAGGCCTAGGCCTGCCCGGGTTTGATCCCTGGCATCCTATATTGTCCCCTGAGTACTGCCAGGAGTACTTCCTGATTGCAGAGCAAGGAGTAACCCCTGAGCATCGCCAGGTGTGACCCAAAATGCAAAAAAAAAGAGAAGAAGAAGAAAGAAAGAAAAATAGACAGTACAAAAGTCAAAAGAAGGAAAGGAAAGAAGGAAGGCAAGGAAGGAAGAAAAGAAAGGAGAGTAGACAGAGGAAGGGAGGAAGAGACAATGAGAGAGAGAGAAAGGAAGAGAGTAAGAGTGTGAAAGCAAAAAAAGCAGGAAAGGTCTACAGTCTCCTGTTTGCCAAAAGAAAAAGAATGCAAGGTATTGCTTTTTCACTGAACCTGATTGCTAATGAAACACACTTTGAAATTATATTTGGTGAAACGGAAATATCTGGTTTACCTCTTGTCTGAATCCAAGTTTATTTTCTTCTTCCTATTCATATATGTGGTGTTCTGAATTTATACAGTGTACTATCCTATAGCTCTACTAACGTTGGTTTTAACTTTATACCCGTCTTGAAATTCATTTAAGATTCTTATTTAGCGGAATCTTGGTACCAGTTTTTGGCAGCTCATGAGAAACATGGTGAATTTTTCTGACATTATACATGGTGAATTTTTCTGACATTATACAATTTGGTTATTAATATCAACCATTACTTGATATTGATATCAACCACTACTTGATATCAACCACTACTTGATATTAATATCAACCACTACTTGATCCAGAGACTCACAGACATTGGGTAGAGCTGCTACCGGCTATCCCTTTGCCCAGCCGATCATGAGCCACCCTGGAGGGATGGCGGGTTCTAGTCCTGGCCCGCCACACCAGCAGAGCCTCGCAAAAAGCCAGACGACTGACCCACCACTACATGAGGGCCGCCATTTTCCACATTCGGACTCCCCTTCTGTCAGAACTCCACCCAGCAGAACTGCTGATCACAGCCCAGCTCGTGCAGCTGAAAGTGGCCTCGAGGTTCATCAATAAATGCTAGAGATTAAAGGTGACTACAAGAGTATGCCACCTGCACGGCAGAGCCTGGCAAGCTAACCTTGTCGTATTTGATATGCCCAATACCAGTAACAATTATAGACCACATTCCCATGATCTGATGGAATGGTTTGAGGCTCTTTATGTTCCTGGAGGAAGCAGATGCCCTTAGGCTCTAATAGCGTGCAACAGGACATATGGAGATGTTACTGGTGCCCGCTGGAGCAAATCAATGATGAATGGGAAGACAGTGATACAGTGATATTGATATTAATTTATAAAATAAAAATATGCAAACAATGATTGTCTACATATTAAGCAAAAGTAATAAATTCTCAAGTCATAAATTCTCCATTTGTTATATATCATTGTACTATCTCTTAAGCTCATGAGATTATTTATTCTTTTTTTGTAGGTAAAAATATTAAAGAATATTTTCCAGAAAGGCTGCACCAGTCAACATTCCCACTAGCAGTGAATAAGGGTCCTTCCCACTATAGCCAAGTAAATATTGGTCATTTTTCTTCTTTTTGTCTGTGGTGTGAGGTAACAGCTCATTGTTCTAATTTGCATTTCCCTGTTGATAAAAAACTACTGACATTTTTCAATAAACTAAGAAGTGAGCTTCTATTGGCCCAGCAATTCCACATCTTAGACTATCCCCCCAAGAGCCCAAAAAGCACATTGGAAAAAATACATTTGCACTCATGTATTCATTGCAGCACTATTCACAATATCCCCAACCTGGAAACAACCCTAGTGCCCAAGAACTGATGACTGGAAAAAGACACATTGGAACATGCGCACATGCAAAGCCCCTGAAGATGAACACATACAGTTTGTAGCTAGGTGCCTGGATCTGGAGATATCATACTGAGTAAAGTTAGAAAGAGAGAAACTGACTCAGAATTATCTCTCTCCTATGAAGAACATAAAGAAACACTGTGGGGGACAGAAAAATGCCTAAAGGTAATAGATGTATAGTAGTTTCTTTATCCTCTCTTCTGTTCTTGCATGATACCATTTCACCAAAACTCTTCAGCACCACCCTCGAGAACATCATGCCACAATTAGAATGGGAAGGAATGGGAGTGAAAATAGATGGTCAGCAACTACACCACCTCCGCTTCACTGATGACATCGTTCTAATAACACCAAACATTAGCCAAGCGGCACAAATGCTGGCTGACTTTGACCGAGAATGTGGAAAGATGAATCTGAAGAAAACTATGTTCATGAAAAATGAACTAGTTTCAGAGGCCCCAATCACCCTCCATGGAAGAAACATCTTTGAATGCAGCAGTTATGTGTGCTTAGGTCGAGAAGTCAACATGATGTACGACATAAACCTGAGCTGCGCAGGAGGAAGAGAGCGGCATGGAATGCCTTCAAAGGCATCAAAGAAATAGCTAAAAAGGACAGAGAACCTCCGGCTCCAGGCACATCTCTTTGATTCAACCGTTCTCCCTGCATTAACATATGCCTCAGAGACCTGGGCCCTACGAGAACAGGATGAGAATACGATTCGGGTCTCCCAGAGAGGAATCGAAAGAGCTATGCTTGGCATATCACGCCTCACTCAAGTGAGAGAAGGAATCCGAGTTCTGACCTCAGTCGCTATTCCAGAATCAGGGACGCTGTCTCGTTTGCCAAGGCATCAAAAATCAGATGGGCTGGACATGTAATGCGATTTGGAGACAACCGCTGGACTAGAGCCATTACCGATTGGATCCCACGGGATGTCAAAAGATCACGTGGCCGCCCACCTACAAGGTGGTCAGACTTCCTTGTAAAGACCCTGAAGGAACGTTTTTGAGGCTCTTCGTATTCCTGAATCAACCAGATGCCATTGGGCTACATTGGCACATGATAGGGTCCAATGGAAATGTTACTGGCACCCGTTTGAGCAAATCGATGAATAACGGGATTCAAGTGATCAAGTGATCAACACTTCTGTTCTAGGGCACTCAGGTTGTTTCCAGATTTTGGCTAACATAGAGCTGTGATGACTACAGAAGTGCAGATGGTGCTTCTTCTAAATGCTTTTGGGTGTCAGGGTATATTCCCAGGAGTGGTATTGCTGGGTCAAATGAGAGCTCAATATCAAGTTTTTGGAAAAATGTCCATATTGTTTTCCAAAATGGCTGGACCAGTTGACATTTCCACTAAAAGTCTATGAGAGTGCCTTTCTCTCCACATCCACGCCAACACTTGCTCTTTTGGATGTGTGCCAATCTCTGTGTTTTGAGGTGATATCTCATTGTTATTTTTATTTGCATCTGAACAATGGAATACTATATCACTGTCCTTAAAAACAAAGTCATGAAATTTGCCTACAAATGAATAGACATGGAAACTATCATGCTTAGTGAAATCAGTCAGAAGCAAAGGACAGATATAGAATACTTTACCTGTGGGATATAAATACATACCAGTGTTCTACTAATAATTAGAAATGGTTACACCAGACTTGAACTGAGCATTGAATGTAGGCAAAGGAATATATATGTATATATGTATATATATATGATAATATGTAAATTTATATATGGCAAGCCACAATGTGTAGGAGATTGGATATATGGAGGGGGAGACAGAGAAAGAGAGAGAGAGAAGAAGTGGAGGAAGGAGAAGGTTAAGGAGAAATGTTAATGCCAGACTAGAAGTGAGCACTGCTGAAAGTACACAAGGGAATTTACATAATAATCCCTAAATGTCTATAGGTTAAGCCCAATGTGTTGGAGAAGAGAGAAAGAGAGAGAAGACAAAGAATAAGATGAAGATGGGAAGGGGAGGAAGGTGAATAGGAAGAGTAGGAATAGGAGGACAAGGAGGAGGAGCAGGAGAACAAGAGGAGGAGGAAGCGGAAGAAGAAAAGGGAGGAGGAGAGGTAAGAGGAAGAGGGAGGTGGAGGCCTGCTATAGAGACAGGCTTGGGGAGGAGTAGGGAATCTGAGGATTTAGGTGTTAGCAATTGTGCACTGGTGGAGGGATGGGTGCTGCAACATTGTATGACTGAAACCCAATCATGAACACCATTGTAAATGTCTCTCACAGAATTATAATAAAAATAATCATGAAAAATTAAAATTTAAAATAAATAAAAATAAAGTGATATTAAAATGTGAAAAAAATAAAGGCATGGAAAGGGAAGACCATGAGAACAGGTCTCATATTGTGGTAGGAAGCTTGCCAGAAGAAAGGGATGGGGTGCTGTTGGATGACGAGTTTAGGTATTCTGGGAGCTTTGCTGTCTTACCCACTCACAGCTTAATCTAATTAAGTGTTTTTAAGCCAAGGTTCCTTTTAATCAGATCTCTCTTCTATGTAAACACTGCTAGAGGGTGTGGCAGTTACAGAAGTCACCTTGGCTCTGAATAACTTCTAATTTATTATACATCTAGTAAGACTTCTATGTTATCTAGATTGGGCACAGCCCTCTTTATACCCACTGCACCCAGCGTGTAACAGTTAGAATTTACCAGGAGACTACCACCCTGACTACGATGAGACTATCTTTAAGATTATAGGAAGGCTCATACTAGTTTTACCTCACGCAGGTGAGTGTGACCCTTTCAGTATATGGAGAACAAGATACTCAGTATCACCCTGGTGCAGGTAATAGTAAAGACCTTGTGGGTACCATCTAGATTACAAGAAGCCCATGAAATTAAGATGGATTACTTTATAACAGCCCCCATTCGCCTCTCCCTCCAGTGTTTTACATAAGAGATAATCTCAGAAGAAGGCATTAGTCCTTGGCTAACCTTTGTTTACAATCTGTTTATGGTTCTTTGTTGACAGAACCCTCCCTGTCACACATAGCATTACTTTGGTGGATATAAGGGGACTGACTAGGGGCCCCCTTCCCCCTTTTTCCTGCTCCCTTCTTTTGGGTAGAACTCCTCTCGAGTGAGATCCTCTCTCTTTGGTGGAGACTTGGGCTCTCTTGCATGGTCTAAGTTCTGACCATAGTTAGAGTTCTTTCATTATATTGGATTGTGTTGTAGAGCTTTTGTACTATTAAAAGCCTTTTGGAACTGTGCCAGACTCATGAGTTTTCATCCGTTCCCCGGTGGCCTTGGAGTTAGAAGAGAACTTCTGTCCTGACACTGTCGGGGACCGCAGCGAAATCCCCGACATCTGGTGTACCTGGGTGGGCATCCCCATATCTGGAGGTCCCACCAAGATGCTGATGAACTTTTCCTGAAGCTGGGACCAGAACTTAAACCGTGAGTTAAAATGGGTTACTTCTTGGAAGTTTTTTCTTTGTTCTGGCTTCACCTGCTTTTTTCAGGAGCTAGCAGCAGTCATGGCTTTTGTAACTCCTCCTGCTTGTCTTTGAGAGATTCATGAAATTAAATCTAGCAAACAGATTTTAAAGCCAGACAATAACCTAGAGGAAGAAAAGAAACATCCAGAGGAGGCTGACTTTCAAACTGAAAATCTCCCGAATTAATATCTCTGAAGGCAGAGATGCTCCTCTGGTGGAGAATAATGCTCAATTTGAGGGCTTCCCTAAAACTCTTACAAACTCTGATGAGGACAAAGGGGAGGAACAAATTAATTCCCAGACACCTGGCATCACTGGCTGGGCCTCCCCGCATCTGGAGATCTCTCCAACATCTGGCGTCCCTGGTTGGGTTTGGTTATGTGCGGCTGTATAACCAACAATAAAGCTGGCAGTAGGGTTGGTATTGTTTAAGCCACCACTTCTAGGGTGTTCAGACTGACTAGATGGATCCTCAAAAATTAATAATAGTCTAGCAAGTGGTTCCCTTTTTCAAAAGTTCAATGTCGGGGAATTAATTTCTTTCTCCCCTTCATCCTCAAGAGAGTTTGTAAGAGTTGGATTTCAACTCTTTTGTTGAAATCAACAAAACAATGTTCATGAAAAACATTCTAGTTCCAGATGCTCCATTCACTCTCAATGGAACAATCATCTCTGAACACAGCAGTTATGTGTACCTAGGTTGAGAACTCAACATGACGAACGACCTAGCACCTGAACTGCACAGGAGGAAGAGAGCAGCATGGAATGCCTTCAAGAGCATCGAAGAAATAGCTAAAAGGGACAAAAAAAACTCTGGCTCCCTGCACATCTCTTCAACTCTGCCGTCTCCCTGCATTAACATATGCCTCAGAGACTTTGGCCCTACGAAAGCAGGATGAGAACACTATTCGGGTCTCCCAAAGAGGAATCAAAAGAGCTATGCTCAGAATATCATGCCTCACTCATGTGAGAAAAGGAAAATGGAGTTCCAACCTCCACCGACGATCTGGGCTAGACATTCAATGTGATTTTGAGATGACTCTGCACTAGAGCTGTTACTGACTGGATCCCATGAGATGTCAAAAGATCACGTGGCCACCCACCTACAAGATGCTCAGACTTCTTTTTCAAGACCCTGAACTAACAGTTTGAGGCTCTTCGTACACCTGAAGAAAGCAGATGCCATTGGTCTATACGGTATGTGACAGGGACAAATGGAAACGTTACTGGTGCCTGCTGGAGCAAACCAATGAATAACGGGATGTCAAGTGATCGAGTGATCACTTCAAGTGATCACGAACAAGGCCATAAACATTGATTCATTTGAATGCCTAACAAACTGAATAGGACAATTACACTTGAAGAGATGTGGCCCACTGCCAGCAATTTCTATCTTAATTGTCTACGCACCAACATCCACATACAAAGAAGATGAAACTGAGAAATTCTACATGGAATTGGAGGAGTTCCATAAAAAGATCACACCTTCTACAAGATCATAGTCGGTGATTTTAATGCCAAGATAGGACCAAGAAGATCGGCTGAAGAACTCTACATCGGGACCCATGGCCTAGAATGGAACGAACAGGATGAGAGACTATCTGAGTTCATCATGTCCACCAAGACCATTCATGGGAACTCACAGTTCCAGAAAGCTGAAGCAAAACGTTGGACATGGGAATCTCCTGGCAGACAGTTCCACAATGAAATTGACCACATCATCTTCAATCGACGGTTTTGTCTGACCGATGTTGCTGTCGTTCCCAAATTCCAAACAGGATCAGACCCACCATCTCCCTTCGTGCAAGATTCTACTTCCCGCAACGGGAGAAAAGGCTGCAAAGTTTAAGAAGAGAACTCCCAGAACGACCACCAACTGGGAACTCTTTGGCACCATTGCAGCAACATGGGAATATACCATCATTGACGACATCGATGAAGAATACAACCGACTGGTTCAGCACCTCCATGATTGTGCGAAGAATGCCGAGAGAGAGAAAGACACAAAAGGATGCCTGTCTTCAGAAACTCTCGAGCTCATTTGCCAACGTGGCAATGCGCGAGCCTCAGGAGACCAAATGCTAATGTCCAAGCTTGCTAAATGGTGCAGAGAAGCGATAAAAGAAGACCGCAAAGACAGAAGAGCAGAAATACTGGAAGATGCAGCAGAAGCCGGGAAAAGCATTCGCACCACCACGCCTGTCCTTCGCCAACTATAAGACCAAGATGACTGCCCTCCGACGCCCAGATAGATCTATCACATCTTCCAGAAAGGCAATGGAGAAGATTATCCATGAATTCTACTCAAATCTCTTTGATAGCCACATCCACCTACCCACATACCAAATTCCACAGGATGGATATGTCATTCCCAAAGTTCTCCCTTCTGAAATCAGACATGCCATCTCGTAGGTAAAGAAGGGAACAGCACCAGGCCCAGACAAAGTCAGACCCGAACACCTGAAGAATCTGCTGTCGGTACTCATAATACACTAGCTCGGCTCTTCACACGCTACCTGTCCGAATGCAAGGTGCACTCCCAATGGAAAACCAGCAGGACATGTTCTACTGTTAAAGACATTCATGATATCGGCAAATACCACCCCCATCTGCCTGTTGTCCGTCATCTACAAGCTGTTTACACGTGTTAACCTGAACAGGATTAGCAGAACACTAGATGAAGGACAACCATGTGAGCAAGCAGGCTTCCGGAAAGGATACAGCACAATCGACCATATCCACACAGTAACCAAGCTCATCGAGGTTTGTAGGGAGTACAAGATGCCGCTCTGTCTAACGTTCATTGATTTACAGAAAGCCTTTGATTCTGTGGAGACTGAAGCAGTCATCGAAACCCTAGCCAAACAGGGTGTTCAAACCCAATACATCAAGATCCTTCGTGAGCTGTATAACGGATTCACCACCAGTATCTCACCAATCTACAAAGAAGTGATCATTAATGTGAAAAGAGGGGATCGACAGGGGTTCGATCATTAATGTGAAAAGAGAGTTTCACCAAAACTCTTCAGTACCACCCTCGAGAACATCATGCAACAATTAGGAATGGGAAGGAATGGGAGTGAAGATAGATGGTCGGCAACTACACCACCTCCCGCTTCGCTGATGACATCGTTCTAATAACACCAAACATTAGCCAAGCGGCACAAATGCTGGCTGACTTCGACTGAGAATGTGGAAAGATAGGTCTACAGCTGAATCTAAAGAAAACAATTTTCATGAAAAAATGAACTAGTTCCTGAGGCCCCATTCACTCTCAATGGAACAAACATCCCTGAATACAGCAGTTATGTGTACCTAAGTAGAGAAATCAACATGATGAACGACCTAAACCTGAGGTGCGCAGGAGGAAGAGAGCGGCATGGAATGCCTTCAAAGGCATCGAAGAAATAGCTAAAAGGACAAAGATCCTTCGGCTCGGGGCACACCTCTTTGACTCCACTGTTCTCCCTGCATTAACATACACCTCAGAGACCTGGGCCCTACGAAAGCAGGATGAGAATGCTATTCGGGTCTCCCAGAGAGGAATTGAAAGAGCTATGCTTGAAATATCACGCCTCACTGAAGTGAGAGAAGGAATCTGGAGTTCTGACCTCCGTCGCTATTCCAGAATCTGGGACGCTGTCTCATTTGCCAAGGCATCAAAAATCAGATGGGCTGGACATGTAATGCGATTTGGAGACAACCGCTGGACTAGAGCCATTACCAACTGGATTCCACGGGATGTCAAAAGATCACGTGGCCGCACACCTACAAGATGATCAGACTTCTTTGTAAAGACCCTGAAGGAATGTTTTGAGGCTCTTCGTATTCCTGAATCAACCAGATGCCATTGAGCTACATTGGCACATGATAGGGTCCAATGGAAATGTTACAGGCGCCGCGCTCGAGCAAATGAATGAATAACGGGATTCAAGTGATAAAGTGATCAAGTGTTCAAGTGATCATGTTAGTTTCCTTAGAGTTAGTTGTTAATGTTTGCCAGCACACTATTCATTATAACTTTCGTATATCACATGCTAGTCTTCACACCTCCATCTGCATTTCTTTCCTATACTTATTTAAAATACCTTAACTACTAATGAATATAGTCAAGAAATAACATGACAGGTAGAAATATAATACTCCAATTGCCTTAAAATTCAGTGCCTAGATTACAGAAGGTGATTGTTTTGGTTTATAGCCTGTCTTTGAATCTCTGAGCCAGGAGGCAGATGTGATAATCATAGTCTCTTCTGATTAACTCTAGGTTAGCGGATTTTCTCTGATTTAGAGATGAATAGAATTATTTTCCCAAAACAGACCCATCAAACTTACCATTCTTAATAGATGATAGCAAAAATAGGTTATTTCAGTCTGAAGTTTTAATATTATGAGTTTCATTATTCTTAGAACCTTAATCTTGTATTCATTACAAAAATAATAGCTCTTTTTGTCTTCTCATTCAGATGATATTAAAATTGGATCATAAACTGTGAAAAATTTTATATAAAAAAGAAAACAATAAATCAACCTAAAAAAGCTGCATTAAGTTCCAGTTTTTTTAAAACATTAAGGTGATAAACTTAAAATGAATTCTAAACTATTTATTTTCTCTATCATCTAACTTGATGGATTCAACTGTTTGGATTTGAAGTAGATGTTTTGTATATTCACATTGAGAAATTAGATTTTAAAGAATATATGCCATTTAAGTCATTTTAAATGCAATAATTTGCCAACTCACTTTGTGTTTGTGTGCAAAGGATGATGCAGATGCTAAGAGAAGCAGAAGATGAAAAGAATAAAGTAACATAGTGCTATAACTCAGTTTCTCTTTTCTGAATCTTCTCCCATATTTAGTGGTTCTGGAAATATACAAATCAGCCAGACACTAACATAACTATGATAGAAGAAACATACAGACAATATCGACGGTGATTATGGGGGAGAGAGAAAGATCAGTGTATTTATATATTGTTTTACCTTTAAGCTACTGCTGGCAGTGCTCAGGTCTAACACCTGACTCGGTGCTCAGGGATCACTGGGGGCTGATCTTCCAAGAAGACTGTAAGCATGAGATGGAGCAGGAAATCCTCCTCAACAAAAGATGTTGGGAAAACAAATCAGTCACATGTAAGAAATAATAACCTTAGAGACTCCCTATTCCACACCATGCAAAAAAGCAGTACAAAAGGGACTCTCCCCGCCTGGGGGATTTCAGGAAGTGATTCCCTGCTGGAACCTAGACCAGAGAAAGGACCCTGTGAGAAGACAAGGCAGCGTTCTATGAGAACCACAGAGCAGCTAAACGCTAACCGGGCCGGTATTCCTACTTGGGTGCCCAAGAGCTGAAAGACGTGAATCTCGGAGAACGCTAGGGAACCTGTACAGTGGCAGCTCCAGACTTATACCCAGAGTAATTACAAAAAAAAAAAAAGAAAAAGCTAATGTCATTGCAGAAGCTGGCGCAAGTCCTATGGTCTAACTGGAGCTAGAGATTGCGTACTGTTTCTGTTTTTTTTTTTTTGGGGCGTGTGGGATGGGTTCAAGCCCGGTTATTTTAGTGTTGACTCCTGACTCTGTGCTCAAGATACTAAGACACCATACCACCCGCTCTGATCAAACCCAGGTTTGCTACACTCAAGGCAAGTGCCCTACCCGCTGTGTTTATTTATTTTTTTTTTTGCTTTTGTGCCATACCTGTATATGCTCAGGGGTTACTTCTGGCCCTGTGCTCTGGAATCACTCTTGGCTGTACTCAGGGGACCATATGGGATGCCGAGGATGCCCCTTATCTTATCTCCACGTCCCCCTTACCCACTGTCCTATCTCTCGGGTCTCCTGTAGATTCCAGGCTGCTAACCCTGAAGAAAGACCAGGGAGCGCTGGGAGCAAAGGGAAACGTGCACTTAGCAGAGCAAGGGGGCAGAAGGGCAGGTGGCTATGGGCACTAAAGACAGAGGAGGAGCGACCTAGAGAGGGGGCAACGCAGGCACGGGAAGTGGGAGATTTGGGCTCAGCTGTTCCGCAAGCAGCTGTCATATGCACTGCCTGGGCTGTGCGGTTCTCAGGCCCCCTCCGAGAGCTCGGGGCTTGCAGCTCGCGACCTGGCTCGAGGGTAGCTCAAGAGAAGGCAGGAAACGTTGGTCCATTCCGCCTGCCTGAACGCTTAGAGGGGGACCACGCGAGCAGACACTCACGGGCCCCTGTCTCCCCCAATCCGCACTTGTGACACCCCAGCTACAGGGCCCAGGAAGTCTGTCTGTATTGTTATTGCTCGTCCCAGCCTAGCTGGGAAGAGGATCTGTTTGTTCCTTGGGGTAGACAAACGCAGAGCCTTGTGTTGGGTGCAAACTTGTGTGTAGCCTTGTCTTTGTTTAGACCAGTGTCTGTTATAACCTGAGCGGACAGACAGACAGGCAGGCAGGCAGACAGGCAGGCAGGAGGCAGACCTTTACCCAATCAAGGTTTCTGAACAACGTGTCCATGTCACAGTAAATTAATATCCGTAGAAACTTTGAGAGACAGACAATCTAGAAATAGGTGTGTGGACACTTCCTTTCCACACAGAGAAAGAGAACACGTAGAAACCTTCGGAAAGTGAGCAGAAGTAAGCTAAAAGATATTTCGCCACTTGCCAGGCTTGCTGGGGACCAGGGCTGCGTGAATGCTCGGGGAGGCTCCAGACATATGGCTCCTTTCTGACCCGGAAGTGGAAGACTGCAGCATCCTGTAGGGCTGCAGTGCGTTAGGATGTTGCTCCAATACGGACTATTTCATTTGCCTCCACTATTCTTTGCTTTTTTGTCGTGCTAGTGAATAAATGGCGAGCAGAAAGCAAGAAATCCAGCTACAGGTAGGCATGACTTTATTCTTGCCTAGCTCCCTTGGCAGGGGGAGGGAGCTCTCAGACCCCCTGTCCCCCCTGTTTTATTCAGACAGTGGTCAATAGCCAACCCCAGTAGGAGGAGATGTTGCAGAACAAAGGCCTGACAGGTATTGTGGCCCTCCCATTGCCCAGCCATGCAGACAGAGCTCAGCAGGGCACCTGGGGCCTCTCACAGCCAAGTTTCTTGCCCTTGCCCCTTCCTCTCTTTCAAATAAGCTGATATTCCCCATCTATTTGATTCGCTTGTCTGATAAATATTGCTGCCTTCTAGTGATCGCTGTTTACCAAGTCTGGTGTGGACCGTGCAAAGCGATGCAAGCTTTATTCGAAAACTGAAAAATGAGCTGAATGAAGATGAATTACTGCGTTTTGTTGTAGTAAGGATTCCCTTTCCATTAAACTATCATTGTCTTGTTACGTTATGTGTTTAAGGTATTCAATTTCTTTTAAGGGCTGCCTTGGTTTTAAACTGTCAGTAATTTAAAATAAATGTTTAGTTGGCAGTTTTACTGTACAGTCTGGCCACTAGATCTGAGACAAATGTGATTTTTTTAATGTCATTTCAATAATGTTGGAGCCATTCACCATGGTAAAGAGATAGAAATGGATAAAATTATTTCTTTTTCTTTATGCATGGTCACTTGTTCCATGTGCATTCCTTAGATTAAGGGTTGCAAACAAGGCTTGTCTGTTAATATTGTGTAACCTCCTAGGTATTTGATAGTTTCTAACTTTCCAAGGTTATTGACTGATGTCCCCCTGACCCATTGTCATCGGATTTGTGGAATATGTGGGAACAACTCCAGGGATGTCTGTGGTTTGGTGTGAGGTGGACAACAAGAAGAGTAAGAGCAGAGAATTCTACTATGATTTGCCAGGGTCCTGTTTCAGCTCAGGCCTTTGTGAGGATAGAGGTCATTAACAATGTCTTGATTTTTTAAATTTCATAGGAGGTGACATGGTTTAGAACAGTGTTTAAGTTCACACACGTCCTGTAGAAAATCACTGCCCCTAACATCCAAGGCTTCACCCTTGTCGCCATGTCCATTCTGGGGAGCCTTTTCCTTCTTCCCTCTCTCCCTCTTAATATCATCTCTGTATTCAGAGTCCAAAATATTATTATCGCTAAATTCTTTCCTTTGTTTTTTGTGGGATGAGGTGTGCCTCTCCAGTGACTCTCAAGAGACGTTGATGACACCCTTGGTGATCTGAGGAGTTGAACCACAGAGGTTCTGGGCCAAGATCAAGGATGTGATACTGAGCAGCCCTGAGATTTCGGTCCACCCACGTCATGCTCTAACCCTTCAGAGCTGTACTCGCATGCACTGAATAGAACATTGAAGCTAACTTCAATTTCGTAGTGAAAACTGCCTATCAAGTAATGGAGGGGCGCCCTCTAGTGGATATTTTGCTTTTCACAGCTAACTTCAGAAAAGGACCCTCCCTTGTGTTTGAAAGTGGAAGATAAACAAATGTGACTACATTAAATGAAGAAGCTTCTGAACGTTAAAGAAAATGATGACTAGAATATAAAGACATCAAATGAGTTGAAACAGTTACTTAACCACACTCATCTGATAGGGGTTAATAGCCAAGATATATTAGCACTGGTAGAACTTGACCAGAAAGAAATCCAACCCCTTCAAAAAATGAGAAGAGATATATAGAAACTAAACTCAAAGAAGAAATACAGATGGCCAAAAGGCACATGGAAAACTACTCTACATCACTAATTATCATAGAAATGTAAATCAAAACAACAATAAGATCTCATCTCACACCACAGAGACTCCTAATTCACTGCTTTTGGGGAAGGCCAATTGGCCCCAGTCTTTCTGTAAAATAGTATGCACATTCCTTACAAAACCTCCATATGACCCAGTAATACCACTCCTGGGAATATACTCTAATAATGACCCAAGAACACCATGCAAAAAAGCCATCTGCATTCCTATGTTCACAATAGCACTATTCACAATTGCCAGCATCTGAAAAAATACCCAGGTGCCCAAGAACAGATGAGTGGATAAGCTATGGCATATATACACAGTGGAACACTATGTAGCTATTAGGAAAATTGAAGTCATAAAATTTGCTTATACAAGGATGGACATGGAGAACATCACACTGAGTGAAATGAGTCAAAGGGAGAGGAGCAAACATAGAATGATTGCATTCATTTGGGGGATAATAAAAATAGCATATGAATAACACCCAAATACAGTAGAAACAAAGGCCAGAAGGATTGGTCTGGTCCAAGAACCTATCCACAAAAGGGGAAGCTAGTGTAGTTAGAACAGAGAAGGGGCCATGGCAATGATATGGCAATGAAAGTTGGAAATGATCACTCTGGAAAAGAACTGAGTGCTTAAAGGAGGTTAAGAGACATGCATGATATGCTTTTAGTAACAGGACTTCGAATTAAAGTTTCTAAATGAAAATTAGAGAGAAAGAGAGAGAGAGAGAGAGAGAGAGAGAGAGAGAGAGAGTACCAGTACACCATGAAAGGAAACTGGGACATTGATGGTGGAAATGTGGAGGTCTCTGGTGAGGAGATGTGTGCTGTAACATTGTATGACAAACTCAATAGAGAACAATTTTGTAACTATATATCTCAATGTTTCAATAAAAATTCAAATAAAAATAATAACATGGAAAACATTCCCAATATAACCTTAAATTAAAAAGAAATGCCAGTCCAACATAAAAACTTATCGCTTGTCTTGTCGCTTGTCATACTGAAATCACACTAAGCTGAAAAATGGCATAGAAATTTTCCTTTATGTACACTTTAAAAGTATTTTAAGACATTTACTATTTTTAACTTTGTATGCAAAAAATCCGCTAAGTATTTTTGTACTTCTTTAATAGCATTATTGATGAATGTTTTTATTGACACTATGAACAAATGTTGTAATAATGATCCAGACTAACTTTAAATAATATGATAGATTAATTACTCTTTACTTTTATTATTGAAAGTAGTAGAATTATTAAAATAAAAAAGGAATAAAGGCGCCAGAGCCATTGTCAATGTGTACAGAGTTTGCTTTAAAAGTGGTCAACTAGTTTCCATCCCCAGGCATCACAAATGATCCCTAGAACCCAAGCAGGAGCTCTCCTTGAGTCCATAGCCAAGAATAAACCCAGGCCACAGCTGGGTGGAAACATCACCACTACCAAAAAGAAGATGAATAAAAAGAATTATGTATACTTCAGTATACTTAAAAAAGAGAGGGGTAACAATAAAGCCTTAACATAAAACTGCTCATCTTTCCTTTGACCCCCCACTCTTCACACACTACCTCCACCCGCAACATTCTTCACACATGTTGAAAAGATTCCAGAAATCCAGATTTAAAACAATTGCTGTAGGTGTCAAAACACAAGTTCTCTAGAAAACATCTCACTCTGAGTGCTGGATCAATGTAAGAACACATGTTAACTCATTAATTAATTCACAAATCATTCTTAATAATTAATAATTACTATTTAAAAAATCCCTTAAATTTGCTATAAGTATAAGGAAATGTGAAATTTGTGAAGAAATTGCAAGTGCAAATCTAGCTTTTTTAAAAAAATCTGAATATCAGTCCATTTGACTAAAGTACTTATCATGGCTCCCTGTGTATGAACAGTAACTATCTATGACCTTCAGAGGAAGAGATGCCACAAGAAAATCATTCTGAAAGTGCCACGGCTCCCGTGTCACCGGCTCGCGTAGCATGAAAGTGCTCACTGGGCCAGGGGATGGCTTCGGTACTTCCCCCTAAAAAGGGACAGTTACCAGACGGTGCTTCCCTAAAAAGGGAAGGAATTCTGTTAAAATGAAGGCTTGTTTTTACAGGAAAGTTACAGGACAAAATGAACGTAAAGGAATGTGTAGAAGGTCAGAGAATGTTGAGTAAACAAACTATGAAACTCTTTTCTGAAGAATTGTTCTAGTACCTTTTTGGTAAGATCTATGGAAAAGATATTAGACAAACGGTATGGACTCCTGTTACAGTGCTCCTAAAATTAGTAATTAGGGTATATCCCATTCTACTGGAATTCCTTATAATCCTCAAGGTCAGGCCATTATTGAGCAAGCACATCAAAACTTAAAAATTCAGTTGCAAAGATTAAAAAAGTGCTCAAATTTATATTTCTCCTCATCATCTTTTAAGTAATTAACCATTTGCATGCCGACTCTGAGGGATATACAGCTGCCCTCAAGCATTGGCAAACAACATTTAAAGCTCAACCTAAAGTTTTATGGAAGGACCTTCTTACTGGACAGTGGTGTGGTCCAGATCCTCTTCTTTCATCAGGGAGAGGCTATGCTTGTGTTTCCCCACAGGATGCAGAGGCCCCAATCTGGATCCCTGACCGACTCATCAAACCCGCACTTCAAGAGGCAGCGCAAGGTGTTCTACAGGGTATGGCAAAAACGGATGAAAAGGAAGTCTCGCCTCTAGCAGCAAATAACTCATCTCTCCCGTCAATTGGAACATCTGGGAATTCAGCCTCTGAAGAAAACTCCACCGCCACCGACACCACCCAGTCCTGCCCTTCCGACTTGGCAACAACTGCGCACCCTGATGGGGCACGCCCTGGAACTGTCCAAGAAAAAGATGGACAACCCCTCTCCTGAGTGTATTTTACTTTCACTTATAGCAGTTATGAGTGCTGCCTTGCCCACAACCTCTGTGCCTTGGTTCCCAGAGGAAAATCCTTCAACCTATTGGGCCTATGTTCCTAATCCTCCCTTGTTACACCCTGTGGATTGGCTTGATAATTCCAGCATAAAAGTTTTAACTAATCGTTCTGAAGTTTTGGGTGGTCTTGCAGATTCTCTAGATAGACATACTGTTTCCCAATCAAAAATTGTGTTTTCCGGTTCTTCAGATTCTTTACCCATTTGTTTTTTTTTTTCTGAATAAATTTGTTCCAGGATGCATACCCGTGGCACCCAGAACCTTTTTAACTGATGCACCATTCAGTCATAAGGGAACTGTAAGTGATGGCACACGGTGGATTTGGGAAACACACTTAACTGTTCTGGGTTGCAAGAACAAACCTGATGTGTTTGTTCGTGATCTTAATCTGACTCTTCCACATTGTCAAGATAAGTATCCCTCTAGAGACCACCTTTGGAAGGCCAATTTGGGTCCTTACCCTCATTGGCTATCTTGCGGCTTTCAATATGCTGCTAGCCCCTTTACTGCCTTTGGATTTTCAGTGGATGTTTTAACTGTTTGGGATTATTCATCTTCCAACAGTACTCCTACATGGGTGCACGAGGAATTGAATAAGAGGCAAAAGTATAATAATCATCATTTGGCTGAAACTGCCCCTCCAGCTACTCGCTGGTTTTCTGCTGGGTATGTGGAGCCCGTTTGGGTCGCTCGCGGCCCTACAGGCAACAAAAACTTGCCGGTTTATTTCGACTTACAGCTGCCTATACAAAGATTTATCAGCAGAAACCGGGAGAAAATCTTCCGGATGTTTTTCCCATTCGTTCCTGTGTTTCATATCCATATGCTTTGCTTCTGGGAAATTCAGATAATGTTTATATTACTTCCCACAGTGATTTTTCTTTTTAAAATTAATTGCTCTTCTTGTACTGTTACTAATTGTATCTCCCCATATCATGTTCAAAATTTTAATGTCTTGGTAATTGTGCAAAGACCCCCTATGTTATGATTCCTGTTCATCTTCCTAATATGACTTGGTATGATAACTCTGCTATGAAGGTTTTGAGAGAAGTGCATTCTCTCATGCGACCAAAACGCTTTGTTGCATCTTTAATTTTAGGTATTGTTGCTTTGATTTCCATTATGACCACCTTTGCTGTCACAACTGCTGCCCTGGTAAGAGAAATTCATACTGCACATTATGTTAATAATTTAAATAAGAATGCAACCTTTGCCCTCTCTGAACAAGTTGTCATTGATCAAAAATTGGAAGCAAAACTTAATGTCCTAGAAGAAGTTGTTCTGGCTTTAGGCCAAGAATTGGAAAATATTAAACGCCTTATGCAGACTAAGTGCCATGAGCAGTTTAAAGCCATTTGTGTTACTCCTTTAACTTATAACACTTCTTCCGATTGGGAGAAAGTTAAGGCACATCTGGCTGGAATATGGAAAGATCAATCCATCACCCATGATTTGCAGAGTATCCAACGGGACATTACTGCTATGAGTCATGCTTATGACTCTGAATTAGATGATTTGGCTACCGGTCTTACGGAGGGCATACAGTCCCTTATTCCGTCTAATTGGCCTCATTTGATTGCTACTGTTGCCATAGAAGCCCTGGCTGTTCTATTTTTGTTTCTCATACTCCCAGTGCGTTTTACGCCAAATTTTTTCGCTCAATTCAGCACATGCACATTGACTTGTACACCCTGCTTTTTAAAAACACAAAGGGAGGAGATGCCACGGCTCCCGCGCACCGGCTCGCGTAGCATGAAAGTGCTCACTGGGCCAGGGGATGGCTTCGGTACTTCCCCTAAAAAGGGACAGTTACCAGACGGTGCTTCCCCTAAAAAGGGACTGTCGCCAACAAAGCCCCCTAGAATTCCTTTGGATGTTTCTAAGAATGCTTGGTGTGCAATTAGAGCGCTTGTTTATGCTGAAACTTAGACTCTGAGTAATGAAGAAACTGAACAAAGAGAAAAACCTGTGGCAACCGTAGTTTTCATTATACACAATTATAGCATAAAACAAAGATAGTAAAAAAATGCCAGCCCGCGCAGTGTCTGGCTGCCAAGGCCTGAGCTGGTCTCAGGTCCTTGATAAGGAAAGGCCCGTGGCCTTCAGGCCTTTGCTTCCCATCATTAGCGGGAAGGGAGAATTCTTGACCTATGGGTCGAGGCGACTGGCTACGCCCTGTTGACGGGAATGCAGTGATTAGCCTCCCTAAACCTCCTGTGTGAAAAATAATTGGGCCTGTTAAAGTTAACACTTTCTAGTACAAAATCTTAATAATCTTACAATAATGAACTCTGCATAGAAGTTTCTATTTAGGAGTAGGTTAAGTTAATCTATAATATGTGCATAGAGCTAGTAAGTAATTCTATGAATATCAGAATCAAAAAAAATATGTATCTTACTTAAGGCAAATATGAAAGTATGTAAAAAAAAAAAGATTCAGAAAAACATGTCTGAAAAACAGGTGCAGGCAAGCAGGCAAGAGGTGGTCATATGTGGTGGACACGATAAACTCCTTTTGATGTTAAAAAATGTCTCCTTTGCTAAAAAATAACTGATGTAATCTTGTGTCTGTGCATTTGTTGAACATAAAAAGAAAAGTTTTGCCTTCAGTAAACGGCAGCAGCAGCATTTGACCTCCCTTGTGTCTGTGTCTGTCTGTCCATTGCGCCGACGTTCCTGTTCTCCTGACTTTCTCAGCTGGTATCCCCGAGACTTAGAGCTCACACCGACTGAGCAGTCTGCGGCATGAAAGGAATGGTAGAGCAGAGAACCCTTTTTCTTACCTTGAGAGAAATCTGGCCCATAAAAGTGGCTATATGAGAAGACTATTAGCAACCGTGAGGGACCCAGCAAAGAGCTCCACTGAGCAGATGAAGAGCTGAAAAAACAGTAATGTGAGATACAAAGACAGTCAGAGTGGGAAAGAATATTCTCCCAATATTCTTTATTTTTATATTTTTTATAAGGGGTTAATATCTGGAATATAGCTGGCACTGGTAGAAATTCACAAGAAGAAAACAGCCAACCCCATCAAAAAATGGGGAGAAGAAACGAACAGAAACTTCCAAAAAATAAGAAATTTGAATACCAAAAAAGGCATAATAAAATATGCTTTTATCATTAATCATCAGGGAGATGCAAATTAAAACAAAAAATATGGTATCATCTCACACCACAGAGACTGGCACAGATCTAAAAGAAGAAGAACAACCGGTGCTGGTGTGGATGTGAGGAGAAAGGGACTCTCATCCATTGTTAATGGAAATGTTGACTGGTACAGCCTTTTTGGGAAAACAATATGGACATTCCTCCAAAAACTAGAAATTAAGTTCATATTTGACCCAGCCATACCACTCCTGGTAATATACCCTGGGAAGCCAAAAACACAGCAGAAACAGCATCGGCACTTTTATGTTCATAGCAGCACTATTCACAGTAGCTACAATCCAGAAACAACCAGAGTGCCCGAGATTGGATAAAGAAACTGTGGTACATCTACACAATGGAATACTATGCAGCTGTTAGAAAAAATGAAATTATGGAATTTACCCTAAATGGATGGGCATGGATAGGATCATGCTGAGTGAAATTAGAAGGAAACGACTGCATTCATCTGCAGGATATAAATATATATGTATATATAGTATGATACCAATATCTGAGGCCAGGCAAAAAATGGATTAGGAGGTCTTGTAAATAGGTGGAATCAACTGCAAGAGTATGGGAGTCAGAAGTTAGGTAAGATAGAGAAGGGGACAGTGTGCTAATAATAGTTGGAAATGATAATACCAGCCTAGAACTGAACATTGAACAGAGGCAAAGGGATATGAGAGGGAGAGAGAGAGAGAGAGAGAGAGAGAGAGAGAGAGAGAGAGAGAGAGAGAGAGAGAGAAGAGGTAAAGAGTCTGCTTTGCGGGAGGGAATCAGGGACATTGGTGGTGGGAAATGGGCACTGGTGGAGGAATGGGTCCTGGAACACTGGATGACTGAAACCCAAACATGAACATCTTTGTAATTGTATATCTCACGGTGGTATAATAAAAAGAAAAGAAAAGAGTAATGTTGAGAAGCTTCTTGAAAGGCTGCTTGAGCTAGAGTGGCAAAGGCAAAGGAGGCAATGAGGAAGACGATGCATAACAAATGACAGGTGGATGAGTTTAGCTGAAATTTGGGTACCAGAAAGCCAAACAAACAGAAGGAAATTTATAATCAAATTGCTCAGGAATCAAAATGACAAACTATGCAGTTTGACTATTAAAACAAGCTATGACATATTCAGAAAATGTAGGTATAAAATGTGGATATAAAAATAAATACAGTATTCATCTGTGTGTTTTTTAACACAGCACAGCAAATGACTTGAATATAAGGTTATTTTATTCTTTTTTTTTTTTTTTTTTTTTTTTGCTTTTTGGGTCACACCCGGCAATGCTCAGGGGTTACTCCTGGCTCTGCACTCAGGAATTACTCCTGGCGGTGCTCGGGGGACCATATGGGATGCCGGGGATCGAACCCTGGCCGGCATGAGCCGGCGTGCGTGCAAGGCAAACGCCCTACCCGCTGGGCTATCGCTCCGGCCCCCAGGTTATTTTATTCTTGTAAGAAGTATTTATGTTTTCTTTTCAGGCCGAGGCTGACAACATTGTGACGTTGCAATCATTTAAGGATAAGTGTGAACCTGTTTTTCTCTTTTTGTTTTGTAAGTATGATAATTCTTATTTCAAATCACTGTAAAACTGTCTTCCCCTTCATCATCCATTTGCTCGAGCGGGCACCAGTAACATCTTCATATGACCTGTCTCATGCAAGTAGAGCCCAAGAGCACCTGCTTGCTCTAGGAACATAAAGAGCCCCAAACCATTCCATCAGGTCATGGGAATGATGTCTATAATTGTTACTGGTATTTGGCATATCAAATATGACACGGGTAGCTTGCCAGGCTCTGCCGTGCGGGTAGCATACTCTTGTAGTCACCTCAAAATCCAGCATTTATTGATGAACTGCACTGCCACTTGTGAGCCTGGCTGTGATAGGCTTTTCGGCTGGGTGGAGTTCTGACGAGGGGAAGTCCGGATGTGGAAAATGGAGGCCCTCATGGAGTGGGGGTCGTCTGGCTTGTTGTGAGGCTCTGCTGGGGTGGCGGGCCAGGGCTAGAACCTGCCATTCCTCCCGGGTGCCTCATGAGTGGCTGGACACATGTAGAGCCAGTAGCAGCTTTGCGCCATGTCTGTGAGTCTTATTTCAAATATTTTCTTATTTTCACAGAATTTCTTATTATCACAGATTCTAGTTTACAATTTAAGAGCAAGTAACCTTGCAAAGTTATCATGGCACTTTCTACTGGTCATAAAAAATAAAGAATATTTATTTGCCTTCTCTGTACTTGCCTATTAATATATTTCACAATATGACTCCTAGGAGTTTATTATGGACTAGTGAGCTATCACATACTCAATGATGGATTTACACTAACTGAATTGATGAAGAAAATTTTTCAAAAATAATATTTGCCTTTCCTTGGGAAATTATCATAGAAGTGTACACTAATAATTACTTATGGGATTGGAAATTTGGAAATTTTCGTCACCACGCAACAGGAGATAATTGATTATAAATATTTTGTATACCTGTATAAGAAAATGTCTGTGACCTCCCTGGGGTGTGCGGCTGGCCGGGCGGGTGCCTGGGGCTGTGGTAGAGCCCCAGGTCTCGGCAGAAGGTGGAACTACAACCCCCAGAAGTCCGAGCAGAACCGGAAGTAAACGGTCATTTTGAACTCTCACACTGGCCTGACTCCACCTCAGGTAACCAACCTCCCTGCGGTGTGCGGCTGGCCGGGCGCGCCTTATTAATAGAAAAACTAGGAAATTCAACACTAAGGGAAGGTAATACCCTCAAGAAAAAAGAAACAGTACACCAGAGGAATCTATCCCTGAACACCACAACACCATGGGGAAACAACACAGATCCCCAGCTCGAAGAACAGATGAAGGAATCGACCCTGAAGACTCGAAAAAGAATACAGATGTGCATGATCTCTCTGACAATGAAATCAGAGAAGAAATTGGTAGGATGTTTAAGGAGATCAACGAAAAAATTGAGCAGATGTCCAATAAAATACAGGAGAACATAAACGAAGCAGTTGAAAGGGCTGTCAATAAACTACGGGAGGAAATGAGAGCAGAAATGAGAACCATGCAAATAGAGATATCATCGCTTAAAAACTCAGTAGACAAAATGAAAAGCACAATCGGGGCTCTGAATAGTAGGATGACAGCAGCGGAAGAGAGAATCAGTGAGACTGAAGATGAGCTGCAGAAAGCACTCAGAGATCTATATAAGATGGAAAAAGACCGGATAATGGATCAGCAACGAAACAGAGAACAATGGGATGAAGCCAGGCAGAACAACATAAGAATCATAGAGTCCCAGAGGGACAGGAAAGTTACCCCAAGGAAATTAAAACAGTTAAAAACATCCTGGCTGAAAAGTTCCCCAAGTTAAAGGACGAAGGAATCCAGATCCAAGAAGCCCGATGCTTACCAGCAAGAAGAGACCCGAATAGAAAGACCCCAAGACACATCCTAGTCAAAGTAATGGATGCCATAGACAGAGACATAATTCTTCAGGCAGCAAGATCAAAGAAGGAAATTGTATACAAAGGAGCATCCATTCGACTTTCAGCAGACTTCTCAGAAGACACCCTCCAAGCCCGAAGGCAGTGGTGGGATATAATAAAAAAAACTTAATGAAATGAATGCCTCAGCAAGAATTCTTTATCCGGCTAAACTCTCGCTCAGATTTGAAGGACAGATATACAACTTCTTGGATAAACAACAGCTTAGGAACTTTGTAAAATCAAAACCAACCTTAAAAGAAGGACTGAAAGATCTACTATAAGACGAGACATAACCCAAAAGAACAACCAACCTATTCAGAAAGATGGCACAAAATCCCATGACAATAATCTCTCTCAATGTCAATGGTCTAAATGCACCAGTTAAGAGACACAGAGTGGCACAATGGATCAAAAAATTGAATCCGACATTCTGCTGCCTGCAAGAAACACACCTGAACAATCGGAGCAAAGACAGGCTCAAAATAAAAGGCTGGAAAACAATCCTTCATTCAAACAACCCATCCAAAAAGGCTGGGGTAGCCATACTGGTATCTGACAACATAGACTTCAGGCTGAAGAAGGTCAGAAGGGACAGTGAAGGTCACTTCTTAATAGTCAAGGGATGCATATATCAGGAAGAAATCACGCTATTAAACATATATGCACCCAACGAGGGGCCAGCAAAATACCTAAAACAACTACTAATAGACTTCAAAGAAGACATTGACAGCAACACAATTGTAGTTGGACACTTCAACACTGCTCTATCAACCCTGGATAGATCAACAAGATTGAAACTTACCAAGGAAATACTGGCCCTTAAAGAAGAGATGGAAGAAAGAGGGCTGGTAGACACATACAGGACATTTCATCCCCAAAAAGCTGAATACACTTTCTTCTCCAGTGCACATGGAACATACTCCAAAATAGATCACATGCTGAGCCACAAATCATACCTCCATAAAAGCAAGAAGATAGAAAATGTGCCAACTATTTTTTCAGACCATGAGGCACTGAAAATAGAAGTTAATTGTACACAAAAATGGAGACCAATAACAAGTACCTGGAAACTAAATAGCTCACTGCTGAACAACCAGCAAGTCATAAAAGAAATCAAAGAGGAAATCCAAAGATTCCTGGAAACAAATGAGACTGAAGACACGAATTACCAGAACTTGTGGGATACAGCAAAAGCAGTGTTAAGAGGCACGTTCATAGCTCTTCAAGCATTCATCAGAAAAGAAGAAAAGGCCATCATAAACAGTCTGACTTCACAACTTAAGATCTTAGAGAGTGATCAACAAAAAGGAACCCAACCCAAGCAGAAAGAAAGAAATAAAAAAAACTTAGAGCAGAAATCAATGAGATGGAATGTCAAAAAACAATCCAGAAGATCAACGAAACCAAAAAGCTGGTTCTTTGAAAAAATAAACAAGATTGACAAACCACTTGCAAGGCTTGTAAGAAAAGGAAAAAGAGAGAACCCAAATAAATAGAATTAGAAATGAAAACGAGGACATCACAACAGAAACCACAGAAATTCAAAAGATCATCAGAGATTACTATGAGAGCCTGTACGCAACAAAACAAGAAAACCTAGAAGAAATGGACAAATTCCTGAATTCCTATAGCTTCCCAAGTCTGCAACAAGAAGATTTGGAATACCTCAACAAACCTATTTCCATCGAGGAAATAGAATCGGTAATCAAAAGTCTCCCCAAACACAAAAGCCCAGGTCCAGATGGATTCACCAGTGAATTCTACAAAACCTTTAAAGAGGACCTACTCCCAATTCTTTTTTAAGCTCTTCCGGCAAATTGAAGAAACAGAAACACTCTCAAATAGCTTTTATGAGGAACATATCACCCTGATACGCAAAGCAGACAAAGACGCCACAAAAAAGGAAAACTACAGACCAATCTCCCTGATGAATACAGATGCTAAGATCTTCAACAAAATACTAGCAAATAGAATCCAAAGAGTTATCAAAAAGATTATACACCATGACCAAGTGGGATTCATCCCGGGAATGCAAGGATGGTTCAACATCCGCAAGTCAATCAACATAATACATCATATCAACAAAAAGAAAAATAAAAACCATATGATCATATCAATAGATGCAGAGAAGGCATTTGACAAGATTCAACACCCGTTCATGATGAAAGCTTTCCGTAAAATGGGGATTGAAGGAACCTTCCTCAAGATAATCCAGGCCATCTACTACAAGCCCACAGCAAGCATCATTCTCAATGGGGAAAAACTGAAAGCCTTCCCCTTAAGATCAGGGACAGGACAAGGCTGCCCGCTCTCACCACTTCTATTCAATATAGTACTGGAAGTACTTGCCATAGCAATCAGGGAAGAAAAAAGACATTAAGGGCATCCAGACAGGAAGGGAAGAAGCCAAGTTATCACTATTTGCAGATGACATGATATTATACCTGGAAAACCTGAAACTCTCTACCAAGAGGCTCCTAGAAATAATACATTCCTATAGCAGAGTAGCAGGGTACAAAATCAATACCCAAAAGTCAATGGCCTTCCTATATGCAAACAGAGAAAGAGAAGAAAGGGACATTAAAGAAACTATCCCATTCAAAATTGCGCCTCAGAAAATCAAATACCTAGGAATTAGTTTGACAAAGAATGTAAAGGATCTCTACAAAGAAAAGTACAAAACGTTACTTCAGGAAATAAAAGAAGACCTGAGGAAATGGAGACATATTCCCTGTTCATGGATCGGAAGGATTAACATTATCAAAATGGTAATACTCCCTAGAGCTTTATACAGATTCAATGCGGTCCCTATAAAGATACCCATGATGTTCTTCAAAGAAATTGAACAAACACTCCTGAAATTTGTATGGAATAATAAAACTCCACGAATAGCTAAAGCAATCCTTGGGAAAAAAGAAGATGGGGGGTATCATTTTCCCCAACCTCAAGCTCTACTACAGAGCAGTTGTAATTAAGACAGTGTGGTATTGGTATAGAGACAGACCCGTAGACCTATGGAATAGAACTGAGTATCCTGAAACACATTCTCATATATACAACCACTTAATCTTCAATAAAGGAGCAAAAAATATTAAGTGGAGCAAAGTAAGCCTCTTCAACAAATGGTGCTGGGAAAACTGGGCAGCTACATGTAAAAAAAATGAACTTCGACCTCCTTCTAACGCCATGCACAAAAGTCAGATCAAATTGGATTCTAGATCTCAACATCAGACATGAATCTATAAGGTACATCGAAGAAAACATAGGAGTAACGCTCTACGACATCGAAACGAAAAGTATCTTTAAAGACGACACACCACTGACCAAGCAAATGGAAGCAAAGATAAACAAATGGGATTATATAAAACTGAAAAGCTTCTGCACCTCAAAAGAAACGGTGACCAAGATACAAAGACAATCCACAGAGTGGGAAAGGATATTCACCCAATACCCATCTGACAAGGGGTTAATATCCAGGATATATCAGGCACTGGTAGCACTCCACAAGAAGAAAACAGCCAACCCCATCAAAAATGGGGAGAAGAAATGAACAGAAGCTTCCAAAAAAGAAGAAATTCTAATGGCCAAAAGGCATATGAAAAAAGTGTTCTTCATCTTTAATCATCAGGGAGATGCAAATCAAAACAACAATGAGGTACCATCTCACACCACAGAGACTGGCACACATCCCAAACAGCAAGAACAACCGGTGCTGGCGTGGATGTGGGGAAAAAGGGACTCTGATCCACTGTTGGTGGGAGTGCCGACTGGTCCAGTCCTTTTGGAAAACAATATGGGCATTCCTCCGAAAACTAGATATTGAGCTCCCATTTTATCCAGCAATAGCACTCCTGGGAATATACCCGAAAGACCGAAAAACACATAGCAGAAACACTATCTGTACTTCTTTATTCATCTCTGCGCTATTCACTATAGCTAGAATCTGGAACCAACCTAAATGCCCGAGAACAGAGGACTGGCTAAAGAAACTCTGGTTCATCTACACTATGGAATACTATGTGGCTGTCAGAAAAGATGAAATTATGAAATTTACTTGCAAATGGATGGACATGGAGACTATCATGCTGAGTGAAATTAGTCAGAAGGAAAAGGACAGATATAGAATGACTTCATTCATTAATAGCATATAAATAGATACCAGCGTTTTACTAAATGTGGGAAATGGTAATGGCAGATTAAAACTCACCATTGAATATACACAAAGAGACTTAAGTGATAAACTCTAAATACCTGCAGGGCTAGCCACAATGTGTAAAATAAGAGGGAGAGAGATGCAGAGACAGAGAGACAGAGAGAGAGAAAGAGAGGAAACTGGGGTACCTGCTATTAAGGCAGCATGGGGATGGGCGGGAGGGGTGGGGTACATTGGTGGTGGAAATGGGGCACTGGTGGAGGGATGGGTGCTGGTATACTGTATTACCAAGAACCAATTATGATCACCTTTGTAATTGTATGTTTCACTGTGGTATAATAAAAATTAAAAAAAAACCTAAAACATTTATTTGAAAAAGAAAAAAAAAAAGAAAATGTCTGTATTATTACCATTTTACAATATATAGATCTTTTGTTTTTTTATTTACAAATATTCAGACAGAAAGAATATGGGAAGTGTATTGGCTAATATGCCAGTTTTTTATTGTGTGTTTGCTGTTTTATTGGCTGTTATGTACTTATTTTATTTAGACAACATTGGTTTATTACACTTGTTATGTTTTAGGAGTACAGGCTTACACTTCTTCAAGTATATGAAACCACACTATAGCACCCCCAAAATTCTATTTCCCCTACAGCAGAGGCTGTTGGAATCCCTCTACCTTTTTGCTATGTATGGAAAGGAAACATGCTTTAGGCTTTCTTCTATCTGTTATGCTTTACAAATATTCTGTGATTAATATCCAACTTTAATAATAATAATAAGAGGATACAAGTGCTGTTTCCTAAAATTATGGTTTAAGAATGGCTGAGTTGTGTTGCAGAAAATAGCTATGACAGAGCTCACAAACAGAAATATTAAGCATTTCACAGAGAGGGTTTGGACTGTTCCTCTACTTCTGGATAACTCAGTTGTCATTCTTTGATCTTGAAATAGCTATGTTAAGTCTTATTGGTACGACATTATGCTTCTGCCCCCAAAATTCTTGAAACTATTTCAAGGCTTTAAATTACTGGGTTACTTGGGGCCGGAGGGGATAGCCCAGCGGGTAGGGCATTTGCCTTGCTCGTGGCGGCCTATGCCGGCCAGGGTTCAATCCCCGGCATCCCATATGGTCCCCGAACACAGCCAGGAGTGATTTCTGAGTGCAGAGCCAGGAGTAACCCCTGAGCATTGCCGGGTGTGACCCAAAAAGCAAAAAAAAATAAATAAATAAAATTACTGGGTTACCTGAACAGTGTATTGCAGATCTTGTTCTAAGTTGGATATGTTGGATCTGATAATCAGGTGAAAGAAGTAATGGATTTTTCTGTTTTGAGGAAGTACTTTTTAGTTTCAAAGAAATATAGTCTCTGAAATCCTCACCCTTCCAGGTCAGTCATACCTGATCAGTAGACCCCGGCCTTTTTCCCTAAACAGACTCTTCACAGACTCTTCAGCCCTCATGTCCATATTGGCAGTCAATGCCCAAAGTAAAATCCTACCTTCCCATACAGCCGTCTCTGCTACATTCTTCTCTTATATTTTTCTTTTCATGAAGAATGTATATATAGTATACAATATATATATATATATATATATATATATACACTATAAGTGATTTAGTTTTCTAAATCCTTCCCCTATCAAGTCCTTTTACTATGTGATATCTTCATCTTCCATTAACATTTGGCAGATACTCTAAGATCTTTAACCATGACTCACAGGTTATGCTCAATTTTGGTAAACTAATACCCAAGTATAGTTAAAACACTGACCACAACTGGTCCACGGTTGGATGCTTGCCTCCAGTGCTGGAGGAGTAGGCAGTTGGAATAGAGAAGGAACCACTATAACATTTACAGTTGGAAATGATCACTCTGGATAAGTACTGTGTGCTGAAAATAGGCAAAAGAAGAAACATGATAATCTCTTAGCATATGTATTGCAAACCATATTTCAAGAAAAAGAAAAGTAAAGTACCTGCCATTGCGGTGGGGGATGACAGGAGGGAAACTGAGGACATTCATGGTAGGAAATGTGCACTGGTAGAAAGATAGGAGTTCTAACATTGTATGACTGAAACCTTATCACTAGAGCAAATCGATGAGCAACAGGAAGACAAGTGATACAAGTAAACTCCTCAGCACATTCAGTTTAACATTTGTTTAATTAATACAACAAATTTGCTGTTGCGAAATATATTCAATTAGTAGTTTATTGAAAATATAATAGGCATGTTCAGGATTCAGCATTATGTTCCTCCGATTTTTTGAAGAGTGAATATATCCTCTTTCTTAAAATGCTGTCATTTTTGGGGTCCGAGCGATAGTACATCGGGTAGAGCGTTTGCCTTGCCCGCGGCTGGCCCATGCCGCCCTTGTTCAGTCCCAGGCATCCCATATGGTTCCCGAGCACCGTCAGGAGTAATTCCTGAGTGCAGAGCAAGGAGTAACCCCTGAGTATTGCCAGGTGTGACCCAAAAAAGCAAAAAAAAATGCTGTCATTTTTTGTGGGATGGTGTGCTGACTTTTTTTGACTGTGGTTTATTTTTTGCACTCAGATGTTACTCCTCTCTGCACCTCTTTCATAGATTATACCCTTCTTAACTCAGTTATTAATTCTTATCATTATCATGATAGTCTACTTAAAACATTTCAATTACACACAGTTTTGTCACCATTTCTATGTCAGTGACAATTTATCATCATTAACAAAAGTTTTTCATCACTTGTCTTCCTGCTGTTCTTTGATTTGCTGGAGCAGGCACCAGTAGTATCTCCACTTGTCGCTGGCATGTGCTAGTATAGCCCAAGGGCCTCTGCTCTCACCAGGAACATGAAGAGTCTAAAACCATTCTTCAAGTCATGGGAATGAGGTATATTCTAGTTACGGTCTTTGGCATATCAAATACGACACGGGTTGCTTGCCAGGCTCTGCTGTGCAGGTGCTCTTAGTTTTTGCATTTACTGATGTACCACACAACCAATGCAACTGTGCACAACAGGAAGTGCCGGTAGCAGCTCCATCTGTGTCTGTGAAATAGGCTTCTTTCTACGGTGGGTTTCTGAAGAGCTGGGCTTGAGATTGGCTTCTCTCTTGGGTGGAGTTCTGATGAGCTGTGGCATCCAGACATTGAAAATGGTTGTCAAAATGGTGCGGGGGTGGGCTACTCTGGCTTCTTCCAAGGCTCTATTGGGGTGGGGTCCCAGGGCCTGAACCTTCCCTCCCTCCTGGATGCCTCAGGATCAGCCAAGCATGGGGAGAGCCAGTAGCAGCTCCATCTGGGTCTGTGAAATAGACTTCTTTCTAAGGTGGGGTTCTGACAAGCTGATCTTGAGATTGGCTTCTCTCTTGGGTAGAGTTCTGACGAGCTGTGGCAACTGGATGTTGAAAATAGCTGTCATCATGGTGCGGGGGGTTCCTCTGGCTTCTTCTGAGGTTCTGTTGAGGTGGGGGGGGGCAAAGGCCCAAACCCGCCCTCCCTCCCTGGACACCTCATGATCAGCCAATATTGGGGAGAGCTCCTGATGTATATAACCCTTTTAAAAGCATTATCCAAAGTAATCCAATACCAGACAAACCAAACCTCCTCATGAAATATGATTTTGAGTGTTATATCGTTTAATGAATAGCATCTTAATTTGTATAGTTGATTGTAAGGCCACAGAGGCATAAAAAGAGTAATCTTAATAATGAATTCTTTGCATATCATACCAATCCACAACAGTCTTTGTATTTGTTAGTTTGACCACTCACATCTTTCTCAAATGCATATTTTTTTTCCATTTCTATCATCAGTACATAGACTGAACATCTCTCTCCTCCCAAATATTTCAGGTTGGTATACAAATATCATCTCTTGCTTGGTAGTGCCAAGACTTTCTCCATTTGGTAGGTGAAATGATCTTTTCAAACAACAGTTCTAATCTTGCTCATGACTGCATTTAAACATTGCAAAGACCACCCACTGCACTAGGGCAATGACTGCATTTTTCCACAACCACAAAACCCTGTATAATCTAGTCACCCTCTCTGATGGAGTTCATCTACTTCCACGCATTCTATCACTTGCAGCTTGCCTTTTCAATGGCTATATACCTTTCCTAAGAACCGTTACACCTCTATTCCCTTTGCCCAAAACGTTCAAACTATTTTTCCTCCTTTTCCTTTCCTGTATCTTCCTCATCTCCCACCTCCTTTTGTATCCTCCTCACCTTCCACCTCCTTTTCTGGTCTCCTTATTTCTTATCTAGACTTCACATTTTAAACCAAGAATACATCCCTCACATCTATAAGTATCTTTTTGATATTTTTTTATTTGTTCAGGATAAATCCTTTCAGATAGTCTTAGGGCTATATGGCTCTCTTGGTGCTACTTAGCAGGTTTATTGTCTCACATTCATTTGTGATTGCTATGATAGGCATATTTTTTTGGTGGAAAGGGACATCTGTTGGTGTCTATCACTTATTTCTGGTTCTTTATTCAAGCATCACTTTAAAAATGCTTGAGGGACTTTATTATAGTGCCAAAGATTAAAATCCAGTTCACATGCAAGGCAAGTTGGTTCGTTAAACTCTGTACTATACTTGCAGTCCTGTTGGTGGGACTTTTTGAAAAAAAATAAATAGACCAAATCTATTATTCTATAGCATCTGATGTTATGTTGGTATGCTAAAAAATAAACAAGTGTTTAGTAAATATGTTGAAAGATTAATGAAAAGGACTTAGTGGCAAAGATAATTTGGAGGAGTCTTCCAATTGTGGACCAATTCTCCTGACCCTTGTTACTTATGTCTTTGGGTATTAGTCTCACGTTTTTTATAATTTATTATACCACCATGAGACATACAATTACAAAGATGTTCATGTCTGAGTTTCGTTCTTACAGTGTTCCAGCACCTATCCCTCCACCAGTGCCCATTTCCCACCAATGTCCCCAATTCCTTATCCCATTCCCTAGCCTGCCTTTATGGCAGGTTCTTTATCTCTTTTCTCTCTTTCTCTTTCTCTCTCTCTTTTTCCCTTTTTCTCTTTCTTCTCTTACACATTGTGGATTGCTATACATACATTTAGCAGTTATGATGTGTATGTTTTTGCTTATATTAAATGCTCAGTTCTAGGCTGTTATCACTTTTTGACAATTATTAGCACACTGCTCCCTTCTCCGTCTTACTTAACTGTTGGAGAACAGGTTTAGCTATTCTGGGAGTTTTGTTGTTTTGCCCACTCCCAGCTTAATCTATTTAAGTCAAGTTTCATTCTAATGAGACCTCTCTTCTATGTAAACACTGCTAGAGGGTGTGGTAGTTACAGAAGTCACCTTGATTGAATAACTTCTGACTTATACATCTACTAAGACTTCTATGTTTTCTAGATTGGGCACAGCTCCTCTTTATACCCACTGCACCCAGCGTGGGACAGTTAGAATGTACCAGGAGACTACCACCCTGGGGTACGTTGAGACTATAGGAAGACTATAGGAAGGATCATACTAGTTTGCTCTAAGCAGGGAGTATGACCCTTTCAGTACACGAGAACAAGATACTCAGAATCACCCTGGTGCAGATAATAATAAGGACCTTGTGGGTACCATCTAGATTACATGAAGCTCATGAAGTTAAGATGTATTACTTTATATCAGCCCTCTCTCTCTCCAGTATTTTACATAAGAGATAATCTTGGTAGAAAGGATTAGACCTTGGCACAACCTTTGTTCATACCTGCAATAGGGTGTGGCACTACACTCTGTTTAGAGTACTTTGTTGACATGACCCTTCCGATTGGATTACTTTGCTGTATATAAGGGGCTGAATTGAGGCCCCTTCACCTTCACCTTTTGGGCCTTTGAGCTTTTGGTTTTTGGCTCCTGTGGCTTTTGGCTTTTGGCTTTTTGCTCTTTGGCCTTTTGCTTCTTCTGGGTAGGACTCAGCTCGGCTGAGATCCGCTTTCTTTGGTGGGAGACTTAGGCTCTTTTGTATGGTCTAAGTTCGGACCAGAGCTAAAGTTTGTTCATTATATTGGAGTGCTGTGGAAGAGCTTTTGTACTATTATCACTGTCTTCCCGTTCACCATCGATTTGCTCAAAGCGGGCACCAGTAACTTCTCCATATGTCCTGTCTCATGAAGGTAGAGCCCAAGGGTACTTATTTGCTCTGGAACATAAAGAGCCTCAAACCATTCCATCAGGTCATGGGAATGAGGTCTATAATTGTTACTGGTATCTGGCATATCAAATACGACACGGGTAGCTTGCCAGGCTCTGCTGTGCTGGTAGCATACTCTTGTAGTCATCTCAAAATCCAGCATTTATTTATGAACCACGCTGCCGCAAGCAGCCTCGCAAAGCCAAGCTGTAATAGGCTGGTCTGCTGGGTGGAATTCTGACAGGAGGAAGTCCGGATGTGGAAAATGGAGGTCCTCATGGAGTGGGGGGGTCGTCTGGCTTGTTGTGAGGCTCTGCTGGAGTGGCGGGCCAGGGCTAGAACCTGCCATCCCTCCCGGGCACCTCTTGAGCGGCTGGGCACAGTGAGAGCCAGTAGCAGCTCTGCCCCATGCCTATCTCTGGATCAGCATACCTGGGCCGGATTAAAAAAAGACTGCAGCAGGGTGGATCTCGATGAACAGGGCTGTGATAGGCTGGTCTGCTGGGTGGAATTCTGATGAGGAGGAAGTCCGGATGTGGAAAATGGAGTTCCTCATGGAGTGGGGCTCGTCTGGCTTGTTGTGAGGCTCTGCTGGAGTGGCGGGCCTGGGCTAGAACCTGCCATCCCTCCCGGGCACCTCATGCGCAGCTGGGCACAGTGAGAGCCAGTAGCAGCTCTGCCCAATGTCTGTCCTTTACAGTGAAATAAATACATTTATTTATTTATTTATTTATTTATTTATTTATTTATTTATTTATTTATTTATATATATATTTATGCTTTTTTGGGTCACACCCGGCAATGCTCAGGGGTTACTCCTGGCTCTGCACTCAGGAATTACTCCTGGGGGTGCTTTTGTACTATTAAAAGCCTTTTTTGGAACTGCACCAGACTCGTGAGTTTTCATCTATTCTCCCGGCATCCTTGGAGGTAGAAGAGAACCTCTGTCCTGACACTGTCAGGGACCCTGCGGCGTTCCCGACACCTAACCTCTGACTACCACATGTTTGTGGTAGGTTCCCCCCTTGACAAGACCTCCTGATCCACTTTGACATTGACCTAGGATATTAGTTTCATTTTTATATATATATATATATATACACATATATATGTATATATACATATATGTATATATATAATTCAAATAAATGCAGTCATTCTATATCTTTCTTTTTCCTTTTGGCTAATTTCACTCAACATGATCCTCTCCATGTCCATCCATTTATAGGCAAATTTCATAACTTCATTTTTTCCTAATAGCTGCATAGTATTCCGTTGTGTGGATATACCACAATTAATTTATCAAGTCAGCAGTTCTCAGGCACTCTGGTTGTTTCCAGATTCTGGCTAGTGTGAATAGTGCTGTTATGCACATAAAAGTGCAGATGGTGTTTCCGCTGTGTGTTCATGTTATTTTTCTTTAAATCCCACAAATGAGTGTGGTCATTCTCCTTCAAATGGGGTACAAGGCAGTTAGGATATAGAAGAGACTACTATGACAAAGATAGTCAGAAATGATCACTCTGGATAAGAACTGTGTTCTCAAAGTACATAAGGGAACAAACATGATAACCTCTCAGTATCTGTATTACAAACAATAATGCCCAAAAAAAAGAGAGAGAAAGAAATAAGGAAAGTGCCTACCACAGAGACAGGCTGGGGAGAGAGGCGGGAAGGAAACAGGGTGCATGGTGGTTGAAAATATACACTGGATGGATGTTGGAACATTCTATGACCGAAACCCGGTCATGGTCAGTTTTGCAACTATGTATCTCACAGTGTTTCAATAAAAAAATTAAAAAATAAAAATAAATAGAAGAGCCAATTTATACTAAAAATAAATAGCATGTATGTATATATATATATAAATTTATATACATATATATATATAATTAGAAGTGCTAGAGTTGGAAAATCTTTACAGAACTTTTGAAATGTTACGTAGATTGTATTTTCTTTCTTTCTTTCTTTCTTTCTTTCTTTCTTTCTTTCTTTCTTTCTTTCTTTCTTTCTTTCTTTCTTTCTTTCTTTCTTTCTTTCTTTCTTTCTTTCTTTCTTTCTTTCTTTCTTTCTTTCTTTCTTTCTTTCTTTCTTTCTTTCTTTCTTTCTTTCTTTCTTTCTTTCTTTCTTTCTTTCTTTCTTTCTTTCTTTCTTTCTTTCTTTCTTTCTTTCTTTCTTTCTTTCTTTCTTTCTTTCTTGGTCACACCCAGCAATGCTCAGGGGTTTCTCCTGGCTCTGCACTCAGGAATTACTCATGGAGGTGCTTGGGGAACCATATGGGATGCCGGGGATCGATCCCGGGCTGGCATGGGCCAGCCGCGTGCAAGGGCAAACGCCCTACCTGCTGGGCTATTGCTCTGGTCCCATTACGTAGATTGTGTTTTCTTTATTTGAAAGACAAACTGAAAACGTAGCTACAAGATCTGTGTTTATAAAGCTGAGATATATTTTCACATCAATTATATTTTATTTAAAAATGGCTAACTAGTTTAGTTTAAAAAGGATTGATGGAAGTTCAAAATAGGAAGGGATGATTGTTCAATTGAAGTATTCATTATTTATTTATATTAATTTTATTATAATTAAAATAAATTAAAGTTATTTTATAATTTTATTATTCCAGCACACATCCATCCACCAGTGCACATTTCCCACCACCAATGTCCTCAGATTCCGTCCCCACTCCCCCCAGCCTTCCTCTATGACAGATCCTTTTTTCTCTTCCCTTCGCTTCTCTCTCTCTCTTGTATTTATCTCTCTTTCCCTCTCTCTCTCTCTGTCACTCTCTCACTCTCTCCCTCTTTTCCTCCTTTCTCTTACATATAGTGGTTTGTTATACATATATTTAGGGGGTTATTATGCATATCCCTTAGCCTATGTTCAGTGCTTAGTTCTAGTCTGGCATTACATTTTCAACAATTATTAGTATATTGGTTCCCTCTCTATCTTATCTAACTCCTCTGGCCCCCCACACACTTGTGGTAAATTTCTGCCACTGACAAATCCTGCTGTTCCATATTTTGCCCAGCCTTGAATATTAATATCATACTTTTTATATGGCAGAGCCTGGCAAGCTACCCGTGGTGCATTCTATATGCCCAAAACTGTAAGAATGGACTTCATTCCCACATCCATGCCAACACTTGTTGTTCTTGCTCTTTTTGAATATCTGCCAGTCTCTGTAGTATAAAGTGATATCTCAGTGTTGTTTTGATTTGCATCTCTCTGATGAATAGTGACTATTATATATATATATATATATATATATATATTCTACAAATGAATGCAGAAGACAGACAGAAGAAGGCGGACTATCTTCACCTGCATTCATTTATATCCTAAAAATGAATGGGAGTGAAGATAGATGGTCGGCAACTACACCACCTCCGCTTCGCTGATGATATCATTATCATTCTAATAACACCAAACATTAGCCAACGGGCACAAATGCTGGCTGACTTCGACCGAGAATGTGGAAAGATAGGTCTATAGCTGAATCTCAGCAAAACTATATTCATGAAAAATGAACTAGTTCCAGAGTTCGCATTCACTCTCAATGGAACAAACATCTCTGCTGAATGCAGCATTTATGTGTACCTAGGTCGAGAAGTCAACATGATGAATGACCTAAAACCTGAGCTGCACAGGAGGAAGAGAGCAGCATGGAATACATTCAAAGGCATCGAAGAAATAGCTAAAAGGACAAAGAACCTCCGGCTCCTGGCACATCTCTTTGACTCCGCCATTTTCCCTGCATTAACATATGCCTCAAAGACCTTGGCCTTCCAAAAGCAAGATGAGATTGTTATTCGGGTCTCCCAAAGAGGAATCGAAAGAGATATGCTTGGAATATCACGCCTCACTCAAGTGCAAAAAGGAATCCGGAGCTCCGACCTCCATCACTATTCCAGAGTCAGGGAAGCTATCTCATTTCCCAAAGGCATCGAACATCAGATGGGCTGGACATGTAATGCAATTTGGAGACCACTGGACTAGAGCCATTACTGACTGGATCACATGGGATGTCAAAAGATCACATGGCTGCCCAATACAAGACAGTGAGACTTCTTCATCAAGACCCTGAAGCGAACGGTGTGAGTCTCTTTGTATTCCTGAACCAACCATATGCCATTGGGCTACACTGGCACGTGATAGGTCAAATGGAAATGTTACTGGTGCCTGCTCGAGCAAATCGATGAATAACGGGATGTCAAGTGATCAAGTGATCCTACAAATGAATGTCATACTTTATCTGTCCCTTTCCTTCTGACTATTTTCACTCCATGTTCAACCATTTATAGGAAAATTTCATAATTACATATTAGTTCTTGATTTCTCCCGAAGTTTAAAGTTTAGTTCATAATTTCTTTTACCTTATAGAATGGAAAAATTGTGGGAAAGATCAAGGGAGCTAATGCATCACTAGTTAGTAAAAAAATTCTTACCTTGGTTGATGAGGAGAGGAAAGTTGCTCAAGATGAAATGGAACGCCCTGAGTTATTTGGAATACTGTATAATTTAATTTATTATGTCTTGTATTGTTTTCTAAAAGCATTTTCCTTAATTTTATAACTTGCTAAATCCTTAAATGGTAAACACTTGTGAGGAATATTTTTACAATATTAATCATAAGACTTATGTAAACTTTAAGCCAATGCATCTAAGAATTTTCCTTTGAACAAAAGATGTTTATTGTCCCATTGTCTGTTTTCAGAATTTGGAGTCAAACTAGATGCTAACTAACAGTGAAGTATTACCCAGATTATCTATAATTAATGCCATGTGTTATCATACACCATATAGTGGAATGTCCTTAGTGTATTCTAACTCAGTATTTATTGATACTGGAAGAGTAGTAAGACGTTTTGGCCAGAGGAGGAAATACAGTTTTGTAGCATATTTAGAGTAAGATCCTATGTGTGAGGTATATCACTTCTGCAGTAACATAATTACCTATGTAATACAAAATTAAACGTTCAAAATTAAAAAAAATTTAATCACAGGGGCCTACAGGTGTAGCCCAATGGTAGAGTGTCTGTCTGCCTTATATGCATTGAGTCTTTGATTCCTAATCCTGACACCATCCCACGTTCTCATGTGCAATCTATGTCATCATATTAACTCCCGACCCTTTGTGGTACCACCTCCTAGGAGCACTGTAACAGAAGCGCCAGAGTATGGATATAATTGCATAAGAAAGTAAGTCATTTATGAAAGTGATCAGAAATACGGGTAGGTTAAAAACACAAGTGATGGATGTTATTGAAACACTCAGAAACAAACCAAACAACAGCAAAAAGAAAGCATGATTTTAAGTTAACAGAGTAGAAACCAGTCAGAAAATACTGAAAAAAATAAAGTAAAATATATAAGGCCGAGTTTTTATAAGTATTTACAAAAAAAGTTACAGATAGCCTTAACTGTAAGAAAAGATGAAGTCATGCAGTTCACCTCTAGGTGGATAGAACTGGAGAGTATCATACTGAGTGATAACTGAGTGATAGCAATCAGAAGGAAAGGGACAAATATAGAATGATCTGTTTCATATGTGGGGCATATAGAAAGTTTGGTAGTATGGAGAATTACAATTGATAAAAGATCACAGAACTTGAGAAATAGTTCACAGAACTGAGCTTACCAAATACGTGTACCAGAAGTAACTGGAAGGGAGACAGAGGAGAAAGTGGTGAGAAGTTGACAAGAGAGTCTGTTGAAGGGTATGGTCTTTGAATATTTAGGCTTAAGACCCTATAATTAATCGTATTTTAATACTTCAAATGAAAAAGTACATGTATTTTGAAAGTTTCAGTTTATTATTTATTTTTAGTGAAACACCATAGTTTTACATTAAGTTAATCTTACTTACCCACTGTACAATTTTTTCTGGCTCCCATTCTTTCCCCAGTTTTGATAGGCTATTTGTATTTTTTTATTTTTGATCTTTGAGAGTACTTTATATTTATATATTCTGTATAATAAGCATTTATCTGATGGCTTGAATGTGAATTTTTTCAATTCAGTTAGCTTTCTTTTTAGTTTTATCCCATATTTCTTTCACATGTAAAACTTTTATTTTATGTAGTCCCATTTGTTTATTTTTTGAATCCATACAAACTTCATTAATTATTTTTCTGGACCCTTTAATCATGTCATCTGGGTTTGGATGAAGATTTTATTAAACGTATATAATAGCTTAGGTAGCACAGTCATTTGAACTATATTTACTCTTCTATATGATATTGATTCTTCCAATCCATGAGTATGGAGTATTTTCCATTAACTATAGTCTTTCGCTGTCTCTTTTATTTAAGTAAAAAAATATTTTATTTGGAGACTTTTCAGAAGTGGAAGGAGGGGCGAGAGAAAGAGAAAGAGAGAGAGAGAGAGAGAGAGAGAGAAAGAGAGAGAGGACAAGTGCTCAGGCGCCACAAATTCTCAGCCATATAGGCATAACAGCACACTAACTTCGGGCAGCACATGCTCCTATCTCTTACGTATTTTAAATTTTTTCATGGTATAGATCTAACTTTCTGACTTTAGTGAATGTTTATACTGCACAAAAATCTAAAAACTATTTTGAATCTAAACAGAAACTCTTTTATAGTTGAAATGTTTTTAGGTTCTGGGGCCCAGAGCAATTGGACAGCAGGTAGGGCATTTTCCTTGCACATGGTCAACTTGGGTTCAATCCATGATGCCCCATATGGTCTTCTAAGCCAGTCAGGAGAGGTCTCTGAGAGTGGACTCTGAGTAAGCAGAAGTAAGCATTGAGCACTACTGAGTGTGGCTCCAGAACAAAATGAAACGAAAAATAAAAATGTTGTAGGATAAAAGTTTTCAATGGACAAAAATGACTGGAAATGAATAGTTTACATTTATGGAGTGCCAAACCCTTCATATCTAGACCTTGAACCAATCTGAATTATTTTATTTTTTTCCCCAGAGGGAAAATAATTTTAGATTTGTGTGCAGGATAAACATTCACTAAAGTCAGAAAGTTAGATCTATACCATGAGAGAGGAAAGAGAAGTAAGGAGAGAGAAGAGAGGAGAAGAGAGAGAGGGAGAAGAGACAAGGCAAGGGGAAGACTTTCACTCTCTGGCCAGCTGCTCCCACCGGCTCCCTCCCTATCTGCTTGGATCAGCATGTGGACAAAGAGGCTTTATTGATAAAATACAACACATGTGCAAATGCCACAGATAAGTGGTCATTTACTCCTCTTCATGAAGCAGCCGAAAAAGGAAAGGACACAGTTATGTGCCCTGCTCTTAGCTCATGATGCGGATCCAACTATGAAGAACCGAGAAGGTCAGACACCATTAGACTTGGCAACAGAGAAGATTTTGAAGCCTGGTGGAACTAAAAAAAAGTGTCCTTAAGGTTAAAAAGATTGAAAAAGAAGCAAATTCTTATTTAACTTTGGCGAGGGTATGCCACTTGGCAGATGATTCAATTTCCTTCACAAAATAACAAACTCTGAAAAGCATAATCGTTTTTCAAGAACCAAAAACTCATTCTTGATTTGACATTCAAAGACTCTTTCCTGCTCACTATACTTTCTAGCTATTTCTATGTGATTTGCTGTTGTGGGAACCACTGTACTGCATCTAAGCATGTGATTTCTATGTGCAGAGCCAAACCTTTGTCTTCAGGACTGGGATACCAATGACTCAAACTAAGAACACTGGAGCATCATTCCTAGGACTTGGTGCACTTTTGGGAAAGAGGTACCCTGGTAGGGATCTTAAAGCAAGGATATAGGACTGAGATAGCAGTTCGCAGCTTCCAAAGCTGGAAAAACAGAGATTTAAGGCAACATAGAGGTCGTGATTCTGAGAGACTGAGAAAAAATTAATTCCCTAACGAAATTTGTGTCCCTGGGTTTACCCAGGCCTCAGCTACTTATTAAAGAGCCTGTGGATGTGTGAGTTTCTAGAGCCTTTGTCAAAGCCAGCTTGAATCAAGTTTCTGTCATTTGTAACATAGAACATTATATAAAAAATATGGGAGATCATTCACTAGGGCTTGCGTCATTATTCACGCAAGCAGCCACATGGTTCATCAATAAATGTTGGAGATCAGAGGTGACTACAAGAGTATGCCACCTGCAGGCAGAGCCTGGCAAGCTGCCCGTGTCATATTTGATATGCCAAATACCAGTAACAATTATAGACCTCATTACCATGACCTGATGAAATGGTTTGAGGCTCTTTATGTTCCTGGAGTGGGATGATGCCCTTGGGATCTACTAACATAAGACAGGACATATGTAGATGTTACTGGTGCCTGCTCGAGCAAATTGATGATGAACCGAGGAGTTAGTGATACCCCTAGAGGAACTATATAATGTTGTCATCATCAGACCCAATGCTACAATGAATGGAAAAGCTTTTGAAATTAAAGATAAAGAAACATTTCCTAAAAGTATCACGTGTCTTCCCATTGTTCATTGATATGCTTGAGTGGGTGCCAGTAAGGTCTCCATTCATCCCTGACCTGTGCTAGTGTAGCCCAAAGGCATCTGCTCACTCCAGGGACAAGAAGAGTCTCAAACCATTCATTCAGGTCTTGGGAATGAGATCTATTATTGTTACTGGTTTTGGAATATTGAATATAACACAGGTAGCTTGCCAGGCTCTGCCATGCAGGGAGGATACTCTTGGTAGTAAGTAGGCTCTCAGTTCTTGCATTTATCGATACCATATGGCCACATGCAAGGGGAAGAGGCAGTAGCTGCTCTGCCCCATGTATCTGTGTTTCTGGTTCACGGCCAACAGCCCAGGAATGGTTTCCACCAGGCCTCCCTGAGGGGACGGAGTGGGGAAAAGGACCCCCATCTCCATCTCCATGGAAGCCTGGTGACTGTAGCTGCTGAGACCAGCATACCTGGGCTTTGAAATAGAAGTAAATTCCTAGGAGTGTATTATATCAATTCAATAATAGCTACTATCATCAATTTCAAGCAAGTTATTATTTATACTTACAAATAGAACATACTGAACTTGGGATATTTGGTACCTAAAAGACATTATATATGTTACCATTATAATGGGTAGATTTACATATTCAAACTTTTATTTATAAATTTGAGCTAATATGGAACCTGATAGTGCAGTGGATAGGGGTATTTGCCTTTGATATAGGCAACCAGGGTTCAGTCCTTGGCACCCCATACCTAACCAGGCCTACTCTGTTTGATTCCTGAACACCAGTCCAAAAAACCAAAACATTGATCTACTATGCATCCAAAATGACTGGAAAAATTATTTGTATATGTATTATATCACATTTTTCATGAAGTTTTATTCATGAAAAACAATAAAATCTTGTTATAAGATCTTGTTATGAAAAGCAATAAGATCTTGTTAGCATGCTTTATTCTCTGTATGTTGTCGCTACTATATGCTTTTGTTAGATACATGAGTTCTTAAAAACAATATTTAGTTTTTTTTGATTCATGTATTTGTTTTGGGCCACACAGAACAGTGCTCAGGACTTAGCTTTGTGCTCAGGAATTACTCCTGAAGGGCTCAGGGAGTCGCATATATAGTACCAGGAATGAGCATAAGTTCAGCCACATATAAGAGCAAAACAGTAGGTACCCTCATGTCCCATGGAAGTATTTAATGTTTTACTGTAGCCAACATAGTTATAAAAGAAAAATCACATTCTAGCCTAGAGGCTGACAGACTTACTACAAAGGGTCATGCAAGAGAAGATGTTCAAAGTGTTCAGGGAATGTAACCTTTCACAATGACTTTATGCACCACAGGAAACATTAGCCATTTAAAAGACTAAAAAATAGGGTGGGGTTCCAGTAAAGGTCATTTTCAAAACAGTTGGTAGGTTGAATTTTAACTGACTTCAATCAATGATTTTGTGTCTGCCAAAGTTTGCTGAAGTGCAAGAACCGAAGATAGTCATGGCTCTTTGTGTAAATTCTCTCTTTCAATTTTGAGTTGATTTAATTAATGTCGCAATAGAGGGTGTCATCCTTCTTCCACATTCTGGTGTGTTTATGGGGGGCAAGGAGATAACAAAACTGTACCTCAGTTCCCCAAATACAGTTTGTAGCTTTATGTCATTTTTAAAAATCACATACCAATGCTTCATTGATTATCTGAAGAAATTTCAATGGATTAATGCAGGCTTCCAGGATATAGTTTTTAAAGCTTAAGTAATAATGTTTATCATCAGTTCATCTAATTGCTTTTGCTTTGATATAGTATATAGCAGTTCAGAAACTTAAATGATAAGTATCTACCTACCTCTCCAGATTCAAGGCAATACAATAAACACAACGGAAAATGTATACCATTTTGAAAGAAACAGAAAATGACACTATGTTTGCGTTTTTCAGTGGCTACTCCATCAAGCCCAGGCAGCCCTCAAAGTCATTTCAGGTGTCAAGCTCCCTGGGCTGTGGAGACCTAGCTTTGCTCAGACACCCCAGGTACAGACATAAAAAGTGCTTGAAGGGTTACTAAGGGAAAACGGCTGATGAGATCCTATGAGAAAACAAAAACTTAGCTAAAGACTTATCATGATAGACACATACTTACTTGAGTTATATCTTTAGCCTCTGACATTGAATTTTTATTTAATGATTGTCTTTGCTTTTATGTGTGTGTGTGCATGTGTGTTGCTTTGTTTTGCTTTTATTTGCCATACTTGGCAGTGCTCAGTAATACTCCTGGCTCTGTGGTCCTGAGTCATTCCTGGCGGGGCTATAGGACCATACAAGTTTCTAGGGATAGAATTAGAATTTACTAGTTCAAATGTAGAATTGCACTGATTTTTAAAGCTAGTTTGTTTAACCTGGAAAGCAAATGTCTTCAATGTGTTTTGTGAGTGTTCCTGGGACAAACCTGAATTGCTGTACTCTCTCTTCTTGAAGGTTTCCATGGTGGGATTAATCATAGAAAGCAGATGCTAAAATTGCTTACTGAAGAAGTAAGAGAGTTCCATAATAAAATGTGAGCAAGGTAAAAAATAGAACAAAATTTAAGTCCCATTGCTTTCAAATATAGTGTGTTCATATGCTTAAATTCTCATTTGATAAAATAAAATTAATAAATTTAACCAAATAAGCTACAGAGGTCTGTGGTATGTTGAAGTTGAGAAATCTCCAACAAAAGCAGATTAGTGGTAACTAGGTAGGGTTCGAAGTGTATTTTTTTGAGAGGGGAAAGACACTCTCTAGGTATATTCTTTAAGATTTCTCCTCATCACTCTCCTAGAATTGAATACCCAGAATCCTTTTCCATAGATTCTCGTGCCTCGGTGAAAGCGTAACTTGCCAGAAAACTTTGATGTTTTCTTGACTGATCCTTTCTCTCGCCAGCTTAGTATTTTTTCAAATTCCTCATTTGCCCAGGGTATTATATGAAGGTGGAGATTTCTACTGAGAACCTGTGTTGACTTGAGTCTGAAAGTTCCTTAGTTTCTAAACCTTAACAATCTCAAGTGGTAGCCATTGACGAAAGCTGCTAAGTCCAAGATTCTATTTTTAATTTGCATATATCTACATAGGGAAATACAACTAAGGAGCTGTTAACACATTAATATTCAGTATACCAATGTTTCATGGTGCACCCATCCATCCATCAGCACATTTTGTTCCCATAACTCAGTAGCTCCCAGTTTTCTCCCACCCCGGCCTAGCTATGGCGGTGCTCTTTCCTTCTCTCCCTCTCTCTCTCTCTCTCTGTCTCTCTCTCTCTCACGAGTACCACGCGATTTTACACACCGCATTAACACACACACCACTTTTTGTGCATTGGCCTGTAACTTAAATTTAGGGGTTAATGTATTCCCCATTACCTACTTTTAAATGCTCTGTCTAGTCTGGCATTACCATTTACAACAATTATTGGTATGCTGGGTCACTTTTCTATCTTACCCAAGCTCCGTCCTCAAACACATGTTAGATTCTAACTCATTGAAAGAGTCCCCCTGGTCCCTGTTTTTTCCCCTGGTCTTGGATATTAAGTCTCATACTAATTTTAATATCCCACAAATCAATAGAGCCATTCTATATATGTTTTTACATTCTGACTACTCTCACTTGGCATGGTAGTCTCCATGTCTATCCATTTATAGACAAATTTATAAAATTTATTTTCCTAACAGCTGTATAGTATTCCCATCTGTAGATGCATCATGGTTTCTTTCTGCAGTTGTATTTCTTTTAACTCAGGCTGTTTCCATATTCTGGCTATTGTAAATAATTGCTGCAACATATAGAAGTAGCAGATACTGTTTCTGCTGTGTATTTTTGGGTCCCCAGGGTATATTCCCAGGATGATATTTCTAGGTCAAATGGGACCTTAACTTCAGTTGATGAAGTGAACAACTGTATGTTTTCCAGAAGGGCAGAACCAGTCGACATTCCCACCAACAATGAATGGATAGTCACTTTTCTCCCCATCCGTACCAGCACTTGCTTTTGCCTCTGGTTGTGCCAGTCTCTAAGGTATGTTTCTGCATCTTGTTTTGATTTGCATCCTCTGATGATTAATGATAAAGAGCATTTTTTATATGTCTTTTGGGCTAATGAGTTTGTTTTTGAGGAAATTTCTGTTTATTTCATCTTCCTATTTTGTTGATAGGTTGAATGCTGTTTTTCTTGTAAAGTTCTCCAGTGACTTATGTATCTTGGATATTAACTCCTTATTAGATGAATGTTGGGTGAATATTCTTTTCCATCTTTTGTGCTGTCTTTGTATCTTGTTCACCATTTCCTCTTTTGAGGTGCAGAAGCTTAACTTTGTATGTAATCCCATTAGTTTATCTTGCCCACTTTGTCAGTGGTGTTGCATCTTTGAAGATGCCTGTAGCTACAGTGTTGTGAAGGACTTTGTCTATATTTTCTTCGGTGCACTTTATGGATCTGGTCAGATATTGAAATCTTTAATCCATTTTGATCTAAATTTTGTGCATGGCTTTAGGGACAGGTCTGTGTTCATTTTTTTAAATGTAGCTGCTCAGTTTTTCCAGCACCGTATGTTGAAGAGGCTTTCCCGGCTCCACTTTGTATATGTTCGCCCCCTTCTATAAGTGTTCATATATTTGAGGATGTTTCAGAATATTTAACTTGATTCCATGACCACAGATCTGTTTTTGTTCCAATCATGCTGTTTTAATTATTACCACTTTGTGGTACAGTTTTGAAGTTAAGGAACATTAAGATGCCTCCCATTTTCCTTTTTTTTATGGATTGCTTTAGGCTATTCATGGAGGTTTATTGTTCTCATACTAATTTTAGTATTTTGGAGTCGATTTCTTTGAAAAATAGGTATGGGTATTCTTATAGGATAATTGGTTCTTGGCAATACAGTATTCGGCATCCCAATCCTCCACCAGAGCCCCATCACACCACCAGTATCCACACCCTCCCGCCCACCCCCATGCGCCTCAGAAGTAAGTGCCGACTTATCCTCTCTCTCTTTCTCTCTCTCTCTTCTCTGTCTCTCTCCCCCTTCTTTTACACATTGTGCTCTCCCTGCAGACATTTAGGGTTTATCATGTAGAGTACTCTTTGTGTGTATTCAGTGGTGAGTTCTAGTCTAACTTGTGCCATTGCCCACACTCAGTTAAACACTGGTATCTATTTATATCCTATTAATGATATGCAGTCATTTTATATCTTTCCCTTTCCTTCTGACCAATTTCACTCAGCATGATAGTCTCCATGTCCATCCATTTGCAGGTAACTCTTCACATTTCGATCTTTTCTGCGGCTGCATAGTATTCCATCATATGTACACAGTTTTTCTTTAGCCAGTCCTCTGTTCTCGGGCATGAAACCTTTTTGTTAAAAATCAAGGGATATATATACTAGGAAAATTACACTCCTAAACAAATAATCCTCTGGAAAAGCAGTGAGCAAAATACCTAAAACAACTGCTAATAGAATTCAAGGAAAACATAGATGGCAACCACAATTTTAGTAGAGACTTAATGCTGCTTTGTCACCTCTTGATAGATATGAGATTGATACTAAACAAGGAAATACTGGCCCTGACGGAAGAAATGGAAAAGAGAGGACTGGTAGATATATACTCGGCTTTGCATACTCAAATAGCTGGATATACATTGCTTCCCAGTGCACATGGAACATTCTCAAAATAAACACATGCTGGGCCACAGAAACATATCTCAATAAAAATCAAGAAGATGTGCATTGTTCAATTATTCTACAATGATGATAATAATATCATTTTTGTCAGTGCATAATTATTATGATAATATCATAATAATGATATTTTTATCATAATACTGATGCACTTGAAATAGAAGTGTATCAATGGAGAACTAGGTTAAACACCTGAAATTAAACAGTTCTCTGCTGAAAAACCATTAGGTCATAGAGAAATCAAAGAGAAAAACCCAAAGATTCTGGAAACAAATGAAAATGAAGACACAAAATACCAGAACTCGTGTAACACAGCTAAAGCAGTGTTAAGAGGAAAGTTTATAGCTGTGCAAGAGTAAGTCAGCAAGGAAGAAAGGGTTCACATAAGCAATTAGACTTTACAGCTTAAGATCATAGAAAATGAACAAACAAAAGGAGTCTTACTCAGGCAGGAGTGAAGGGAATAATAAAACTTTAGAGGATAAATCAATAATCTGGAATACCAAAAAGCAATTTAAAAGATAAAACAAAACAAAGAGCTGGTTCTTTGAGAAAACTATACAAGATCAACAATCCACACACAAGACTCACAAAGAAAGGAAGAGAGAGAAACCCAAATAAATAGAATCTAGAAAGGAAACGGTGAACATCACAAAAAGAAAAGACCTCCCGAGATTATTTTGAGAGTCGGTATGCCACAAAAACAAGAGAACCTAGAGGAAATGGACAAATTCCTGATTCCTATAACTTCCAAGGCTGAATCAAGACTTGGAATACCTGAACAAGCCTATAATTGTCAAGGAAATTGGGAGATGGTAATCAAGTTGTTCCAGGGACTGGAGCGATAGCACAGTAGGTAGGACATTTGCCTCGCTTGTGGCTGATCCGGTTGGATCCCCAAGCATCCCATAACGTCTCCCAGGGATGGGTGCTGGAACACTGTATGGCTTGAAACCCAAACATGAACATTTTTGTAATTGTCCAAAAATAAATTTAAAAAATTTTTTTTTTAAAAAAGTTAGAGTGAACTCCTGAGTGTCGCTGGGTGTGACCCCAAAAAGCAAAAATAAATAAATAAATAATAAGTCTTCAAATACAAAAGTCCAGATCCAGATGGATTCAATAGTGAATTTTTTCCAAACCTTTAGAGAGGGCATTACTTGCCGGTCCTTTTCAAGCTTTTCCCAGGAAGTGAAGAAACAGAAACACTCCCAAACAGTTGCTAAGTTGGTTTAGGTCCATCTGAATTCCTAAATACAATTAAAAAATTATCACTTAATTAGCAAAAAGCTGCAGTTGTGAGGTTAATTAACTGTAATGACTGATAGTAAATGGTCTTGATGAGAGCTCCTTTTACTGAGGTGTACTACCTGCAGGCAGAGCTGGCATGCTATCCATGTTTTATTTGACATGCTAAAAGCAGTAATAATTGTGGACTTCATTCCCATGACCTGAAGGAATGGTTTGTGGCTTTTCCCTGTTCCCGGAGCAATCAGTTGCCCTGGAGTTCACTTGTTTGCGATAGAGACATATGGAGATGATTACTGGGGCCCGCTCGAAGCAAATTTATGAACAATTATGCAAGACACAAGTGATGCAAGTGATACAAGTAATAGGGTTGAAGAACATGGAACATGCTTGTCGGCAGAAAAGTTCTAATGGGGATGCACTTATTATACAAATCATACCACCAAACCAACCCATCTTTGATCAGTTTCTGCACATGTAAAATGAAAATGGTTCGATCAACTTTTGAGCACCATCCTATAACTTTTGAGTAGATCCAAATTCTTTGGACCCCTAGATAAAAGTGAATTTATGAATTCTGGATGCAGATTTCAGACATCTCTTTTCTTAACAAATCTCTTGGGAATGTTCACTTGAGTAGTTTTTGTTATGTTAGAGTGAAATATTTATGGGTAACAATATTCATCAGTTTAAGCAGTTTACTGATAGAATATTGTTACCCATAAATATTAATCTCTAAATAACAAAAAAAACTAACTCAACATATGTACATTCATAGAGATTCTCACACATGGGGCAGAGCTGTTCTCATGCTCTCCCAGTGCAAAGCTGTTCATGAGGCAGTCGGGCGGCATGAAGGGGTTCTAGCACCTGGCCCACCACTCAGCAAAGCCTCACAACAAGCTCGAGACTCACCTCCTCACTCACTGGGCGCCGCCATTTTCCACCTCTGGACTTCCCCTCCGTCAGAACTCCACCCAGCAGACCAGCCCATCACAGCCCGGATCACCGACACCACCTGCCGCTTTCCTCCCTCAATCCGGCTGAGGTATGCTGGTCCAGAGAGTTCTCCTCACACATGGGGCAGAGACTGTTTCCTTGCTCTCCCGTGCAAAGCCGTTCATGAGGCAGTCGGAGGCAGGGTTCCAACTCTGTAGCCAACCACAGCAGAGCCTCACATCAAAGCCACTACCGCTTCCTCACTCCATGGTGTCGCTACTTTCCTCTGGACTTCCCTCTCGTCAGAACTCCACCCAGCAGACCAGACCATCACAGCTCGGATCACCAACACCCACTCCTGCCGCAGCTTTTTTTCCCGCAATCCGCCTAGGTATGCTGGTCCAGAGACTTCACACATGGGGCAGAGCTGTTCCTCTCCCTGTGTTCAAAGCCGCTCCATAGGCAGTCGGGAGGAATGGCGGGTTCTAGCTCTGGGTCACCACTGCAGCAAAGCCTCACAACAAGCCAGACCACCCTCTCCCTCTCTCCATGGGGCAGCCATATTTCCACTTCTGACTTCCTCTGGTCACAACTCCACCCAGCAGACCAGCCATCACAGACACGCTCATGTCTGCCACTTGCAAAGCCGCTTGGTTCATCATTAAATGCTTTATATGGAGGTGTTTGAAAGAGTTCGGCCTCCTGCCCGGTGCGTAAGCCGGCTTCTACGTGTTGTATACGAGATGCCAAATACCAGTGGGCAATTATATTAGGTCATTCCCATGATCTAATATAATGGTTTCTAGGCTCTTTATGTTCCTGTTGCAATCCGATGCTCCTGGCTCTACTGGCAAAAGACAGGACATATGGAGATATTACTGGTGCCCGCTCTAGCAAATAGATGATCAACGGAAGATCGTGATCGTGGATATTCTATCAAAGATGCATTTTTGAAAAGTAAAGTATACTGGCTCTTTCCTCCCAGGGTACTCGTTGAAAGGCAATAGGTTACTTGATTTGGTAAACCATTATTTTAGTCCATCCACTGAAGGGAGTCTAAAGTCAACTACTTGACATCAAGAGTGTCTGGGGTGTGAGTGAAGAACTACCGATAGAGAAGGGACCTGAGCAGAACAATGATAGTTGGAAACAGTAACTTTTGGCTGGAATTGAGCTGCCAAAAGTAGGTAAAGGGGCATACCTGATAACCTCTCAGCATCTGTATTTCTAACATAAGGCCTAAAAGGATATAGAGGAGGGAGAGTAGCGAGGGAAGATAGAGAGAGTAACAGAGACAGAGATAGAGGGATAGAGAAGAAAAAGTGCCTGTCATAGAGGGGTGAGAGAGGGAAAGTTGTTCGAAATCTACACTTGTTGAAGGGACTGAAGATATGCATTATATGCCTGAAACACAATCATCAAAAGCTTTATAGCTGTGTATCTCTAGCAGGATTCAAATGAAAAAAAATATCAGCTTAGTTTTCTTTGTAGCTACAATAGACTGACTAACTGAAAGTATTAGATAGGCAGAACTGTGTAGTCCAGAGGCTCTGAACCTCTTTCTTCAGACTCCCCTTTTCAACAATTTCCAAGCACTGCCCTTAGCAAGCCAAGCTCAGCTAACCCCTTGTGTTCGTCTTCACTTTATGCTGCCAGATTCTCTGCTTCTCTAGCTCACTCTCAACCAGGCTGAGAACCCAGTCTCAGCTGACTCCTCAAATGTTTCTCCACCCAACTGTTATATGTCCTCATTATTTGTAACACTGGCATCCTTTTAAGAGTTAAAGTCCAAAGCCCTTTAACTTCAGTAAAGTAGGACCCCAACATCAGCTTCTCTCTAATTTTATATTTTGTAGACCGATTTTGAAGAGTTTATCTCTTTTCATGACAATAAGCACCATCAACATATTCTAATTATATCTCAAAAAGAAATAGTTCGAGAGTATAGTCAAGAACCTTTTTTCTGAGAGATGGAACCTTGAAAACTATTATGATTCAAATGCTCTAACACTAGAGATAAACAACAAGACAAGCAAAGCAGGTAGGTCGGGAGTCCATAACATTTAACATCGGTAGTGTTCTAGTAGGTAATGAAGTGCAATATGCAAATATTACAGAATTTACATAGGACAGATACATTTATTTTGAAGCCACAGGTACATTTCATCAATCAGACTATATATCAACAAAACTAACTGCCCTTAATATTACCGTCAAGAAGTTTACAAATAGAAGAATTTTTCATTTCGTTTCTAAAGCTGGAT
>JAJIBD010033593.1:0-30316 GCA_021461705.1 Cryptotis parvus | reverse complement strand
GGTAGAGCCCAAGGTCCCGGCAGAAGGTGGAACTACAACCCCCAGAAGTCCGAAGCGGAACCGGAAGTAAACGGGTCATTTTGAACTCCTCACACTGGCCTGACTCCACCTCAGGTAACCTCCCTGGGTGTGCTGGCTGGTCGGGCGGCCGCTTATTAATTAGAAAAACTAGGAAATTCAACACCAAGGGAAGGTAATACCCTCAAGAAAAAAAGAGACAAGTACACCAGGAGGAATCTATCCCTGAACACCACAACACCATGGGGGAAACAACGCAGATCCCCAGCTCGAAGAACAGATGAAGGAATCGACCCTGAAGACTCAAAAAAGAATACAGATGTGCATGATCTCTCTGACAATGAAATTAGAGAAGAAATTGGTAGGATGTTTAAGGAGCCCAACGAAAAAAATTGGAGCAGATGTCCAATAAAAAATACAGGAGAACATAAACGAAGCAGTTGGAAAGGGCAGTCAATAAACTACGGAGGAAATGAGAGCAGAAATGAGAACCATGCAAATAGAAATATCATCGCTTAAAAACTCAGTAGACGAAATGAAAAAAACACAATCGGGCTCTCAACAGTAGGATGACAGCAGCGGAAGAGAGAATCAGTGAGACTGAAGATGAGCTGCAGAAAGCACTCAGAGATCTACATAAGATGGAAAAAAGACCGAAAATGGATCAGCAACGAAACAGAGAACAATGGGATGAAGCCAGGGCGGAACAACATAAGAATCATCGGAGTCCCAGAGGGACAGGAAAGTAACCCTAAGGAAATTAAAAACAGTTAAAAACATCCTGGCTGAAAAGTTCCCGGAAGTTAAAGGACTAAGGCATCCAGATCCAAGAAGCCCGATGCTACCAGCAAGAAGAGACCCCAATAGAAAGACCCCAAGACACATCCTAGTCAAAGTAATGGATGCCATAGACAGAGACATAATTCTTCAGGCAGCAAGATCAAAAGAAGGAAATTGTATACAAAGGAGCATCCATTCGACTTTCAGCAGACTTCTTAGAAGACACCCTCCAAGCCCGAAGGCAGTGGTGGGATATAGTAAAAAAAACTTAATGAAATGAATGCCTCAGCAAGAATTCTTTATCCGGCTAAACTCTCACTCAGATTTGAAGGACAGATATACAACTTCTTGGATAAACAACAGCTTAGGAACTTTGTAAAAATCAAAAACCAACCTTAAAAAGAAGGACTGAAAGATCTACTATAAGACGAGACATAACCCAAAAAAGAACAACCAACCTATTCAGAAAGATGGCACAAAAATCCCATGACAATAATCTCTCAATGTCAATGGTCTAAATGCACCAGTTAAGAGAGACACAGAGTGGCACAATGGATCAAAAAATTGAATCCGACATTCTGCTGCCTTCAAGAAACACACCTGAACAATCGGAGCAAAGACAGGCTCAAAATAAAAAGGCTGGAAAACAATCCTTCATTCAAACAACCCATCCAAAAAGGCTGGGGTAGCCATACTGGTATCTGACAACATAGACTTCAGGCTGAAGAAGGTCAGAAGGGACAGTGAAGGTCACTTCTTAATAGTCAAGGGATGCATATATCAGGAAGAAATCACGCTATTAAACATATATGCACCCAACGAGGGGCCAGCAAAAATACCTAAAACAACTACTAATAGACTTCAAAGAAGACATTGACAGCAACACAATTGTAGTTGGAGACTTCAACACTGCTCTATCAACCCTGGATAGATCAACAAGATTGAAACTTACCAAGGAAATACTGGCCCTAAAAGAAGAGATGGAAGAAAGAGGGCTGGTAGACATATACAGGGCATTTCATCCCCAAAAAAGCTGAATACACTTTCTTCTCCAGTGCACATGGAACATACTCCAAAATAGATCACATGCTGAGCCATAAATCATACCTCCATAAAATCAAGAAGATAGAAATTGTGCCAACTATTTTTTCAGACCATGAGGCACTGAAAATAGAAGTTAATTGTACACAAAAACGGAGACCAATACCAAGTACCTGGAAACTAAACAGCTCACTGCTGAACAACCAGCAAGTCATAAAAGAAATCAAAGAGGAAATCCAAAGATTCCTGGAAACAAATGAGACTGAAGACACGAATTACCAGAACTTGTGGGATACAGCGAAAGCAGTGTTAAGAGGCAAGTTCATAGCTCTTCAAGCATTCATCAGAAAAGAAGAAAAGGCCATCATAAACAGTCTGACTTCACAACTTAAGATCTTAGAGAGTGATCAACAAAAGGAGCCCAACCCAAGCAGAAAGAAAGAAATAATAAAACTTAGAGCAGAAATCAATGAGATGGAATGTCAAAAAAACAATCCAGAAGATCAACGAAACCAAAAGCTGGTTCTTTGAAAAAATAAACAAGATTGACAAACCACTTGCAAGACTTGTAAGAAAAGGAAAAAAGAGAGAACCCAAATAAATAGAATCAGAAATGAAAACGGGGACATCACAACAGAAACCACAGAAATTCAAAAGATCATCAGAGATTACTATGAGAGCCTGTACGCCACAAAACAAGAGAACCTAGAAGAAATGGACAAATTCCTGAATTCCCTATAGCTTCCCAAGTCTGCAACAAGAAGATTTGGAATACCTCAACAAACCTATCTCCATCGAGGAAATAGAATCGGTAATCAAAAAGTCTCCCCAAACACAAAAAGCCCAGGTCCAGATGGATTCACCAGTGAATTCTACAAAACCTTTAAAGAGGACCTACTCCCCAATTCTTTTTTAAGCTCTTCCGGCAAATTGAAGAAACAGAAACACTCCCAAATAGCTTTTACGAGGCACATATCACCCTGATACCCAAAGCAGACAAAGATGCCACAAAAAAGGAAAAACTACAGACCAATCTCCCTGATGAATACAGATGCTAAGATCTTCAACAAAATACTAGCAAATAGAATCCAAAGAGTCATCAAAAAGATTATACACCATGACCAAGTGGGATTCATCCCGGGAATGCAAGGATGAAGTTCAACATCCGCAAGTCAATCAACATAATACATCATATCAACAAAAAAGAAAAATAAAAACCATATGATCATATCAATAGATGCAGAGAAGGCATTTGACAAGATTCAACACCCGTTCATGATGAAAGCTCTCCGTGAAATGGGGATTGAAGCGAACCTTCCTCAAGATAATCCAGGCCATCTACTACAAGCCCACAGCGAGCATCATTCTCAATGGGGGAAAAACTGAAAGCCTTCCCCTTGAGATCAGGGACAAGACAAGGCTGCCCACTCTCACCACTTCTATTCAATATAGTACTGGAAGTACTTGCCATAGCAATCAGGGAAGAAAAAAAGACATTAAGGGCATCCAGATAGGAAGGGAAGAAGCCAAGTTATCACTATTTGCAGATGACATGATATTATACCTGGAAAACCCTGAAACTCTCTACCAAGAGGCTCCTAGAAATAATACATTCCTATAGCAGAGTAGCAGGGTACAAAATCAATACCCAAAAGTCAATGGCCTTCCTATATGCAAACAGCGAAAAGAGAAGAAAAGGGACATTAAAGAAACTATCCCATTCACAATTGCGCCCGGAGAAAATCAAATACCTAGGAATCAGTTTGACAAAGAATGTAAAGGATCTCTACAAAAGAAAACTACAAAACGTTACTTCAGGAAATAAAAGAAGACCTGAGGAAATGGAGACATATTCCCTGCTCATGGATCGGAAGGATTAACATTATCAAAATGGTAATACTCCCTAGAGCTTTATACAGATTCAATGCGGTCCCTATAAAGATACCCATGATGTTCTTCAAAGAAATTGAACAAACACTCCTGAAATTTGTATGGAATAATAAAACTCCACGAATAGCCAAAAGCAATCCTTGGGAAAAGAAGATGGGAGGGTATCACTTTCCCCCAACCTCAAGCTCTACTACAGAGCAGTTGTAATTAAGACAGTGTGGTATTGGTATAGAGACAGACCTGTAGACCTATGGAATAGAAACTGAGTATCCCTGAAACACATTCTCAAATATACAACCACTCTAATCTTCGATAAAGGAGCAAAAAATATTAAGTGGAGCAAAGAAAGCCTCTTCAACAAATGGTGCTGGGAAAACTGGGCAGCTACATGTAAAAAATGAACTTAGACCTCCTTCTAACGCCATGCACAAAAGTCAGATCAAAATGGATTCTAGATCTCAACATCAGACATGAATCTATAAGGTACATCGAAGAAAACATAGGAGAAACGCTCTACGACATCGAAACGAAAAGTATCTTTAAAGACGACACACCACTGACCAAGCAAATGGAAGCAAAGATAAACAAATGGGATTATATAAAACTAAAAGCTTCTGCACCTCAAAAGAAACGGTGACCAAGATACAAAGACAATCCACTAGAGTGGGAAAGGATATTCACCCAATACCCATCTGACAAGGGGTTAATATCCAGGATATATCAGGCACTGGTAGCACTCCACAAGAAAAAAACAGCCAACCCCATCAAAAAATGGGGAGAAGAAATGAACAGAAGCTTCCAAAAAAGAAGAAATTTGAATGGCCAAAAGGCATATGAAAAAAGTGTTCTTCATCTTTAATCATCAGGAGATGCAAATCAAAACAACAATGAGGTACCATCTCACACCACAGAGACTGGCACACATCCAAAACAGCAAGAACAACCGGTGCTGGCGTGGATGTGGGGAAAAAAGAGGACTCTGATCCACTGTTGGTGGGAGTGCCGACTGGTCCAGCCCTTTTGGAAAACAATATGGGCATTCCTCCAAAAAACTAGATATTGAGCTCCCATTTGATCCAGCAATAGCACTCCTGGGAATATACCGAGAGACCGAAAAAAACACATAGCAGAAACACTATCTGTACTTCTTTATTCATCTCTGCGGCTATTCACTATAGCTAGAATCTGGAAACAACCTAAATGCCCGAGAACAGAGGACTGGCTAAAGAAACTGTGGTTCATCTACACTATGGAATACTATGCGGCTGTCAGAAAAGATGAAATTATGAAATTTACCTGCAAATGGATGGACATGGAGACTATCATGCTGAGTGAAATTAGTCAGAAGGAAAAGGACAGATATAGAATGACTGCATTCATTAATAGACATAAATAGATACCAGTGTTTTTACTAAATGTGGGAAATGGTAATGGCAGATTAAAACTCACCATTGAATATACACAAAGAGACTTAAGTGATAAACTCTAAATATCTGCAGGGCTAGCCACAATGTGTAAAATAAGAGGGAGAGAGATGCAGAGACAGAGAGAGAGAGAGAGAGAAAGAGAGGAAACTGGGGTACCTGCTATTAAGGCAGCATGGGGTGGGCGGAGGGGGTGGGGTACATTGGTGGTGGAAATGGGGCACTGGTGGAGGGATGGGTGCTGGTATACTGTATTACCAAGAACCAATTATGAACACCTTTGTAATTGTATGTTTCACTGTGGTATAATAAAAAATTAAAAAAAATAAAATTTAAAAAAATTTGAAAAGAAAAAAGAAAAAAAGAAAACTGTATTATTACCATTTACAATATATAGATCTTTTGTTTTTTTTTTATTTACAAATATTCAGACAGAAAGAGAATATGGGAAGTGTGTATTGGCTATTTATGCCAAGGTTGTGTGTTTGCTGTTTATTGGCTGTTATGTACTATATTTTATTTAGACAACATTGGTTACACTCTGTTATGTTTTTGTGGCAAAGCCTGTATAATTCTTTTCAAGTATATGAAACCACTTATTGCACCCTCGTAAATTCTAGTTCTTCTACAGTAGAGGCTGCTGGAATCCCTCTACCTTTGCTATGTAAGGGAAGGAAAACATGTTAGTTTTTCTTCTATCTGTTATGTTTACAAATATTCTGTGACTAATATCCAACTTTAATAACACACAAGAGGACCGGTGCTGTTTCCAAAAATTATGGTTTAAGAATGGCTGAGTTGCAGAAAATAGCTATGACAGAGCTCACAAACAGAAATACATTTCTTACAGAGAGTGGTTTGACTGTTCTACTTCTGGATAACTTAGTTGTCATTCTTTGATCTTCAAATAGCTATGTTAAGTCTTATTGGTCCGACATTATGCTTCTGCCCCAAAAATTTTGGTAAACTATTTCGTGGCTTTAAATTACGTTACTTGGGGCCGTGAGGGCAGCCCGGTAGGCATTTGCTTGCCGTGGCGTCATGCCGGCCAGTGTTCAATCCGGCATCCCATATGGTCCCCCCGAACACAGCCAGGGTTATTTCTGAGTGCAGAGCCAGGAGTAACCCCTGAGGCATGCTGGTGTGACCCAAAAAGCAAAAAATAAATAAATAAATTACTGGTTACCTGAATAGTATTGCAGATCTTGTTCTTAAGTTGGACATGTTGGATCTGGTATCAGGTGAAAGTTATAATGGATTTTTTTTCTGTTTTGAGGAAGTACTTTTAGTTTCAAAAGAAATATAGTCTCTGAAATCTCACCCCTTCCAGGCGTCATACCTGATCAGTAGACCCGCTGCTTTTTTCCCCCAAACAGACTCTTCACAGACTCTTAGCCCCTCATGTCCATATTGGCAGTCACCCCCAAAGTAAAATCTACCTTCCCATACAGCCGCCCCTGCTACATTCCTCCTTCTCTCTTATATTTTTCTTTCAATATATATATATATATATATATATATATATATGTACACTATAAGTGATTTAGTTTTCAAACTCCTTTCCTATCAAGTTTTTTTACTATGTGATATCTTCATCTTCCATTAACATTTGCAGATACTCTAAGATCTTTAACCATGACTCACAGGTTATGCTCAATTTTGCAAACTAATACCCAAGTATAGCTAAAACACTGACCACAACTGGTCCACGGTTGATGCTTGGCTCCAGTGCTGGAGGGTAGGCAGTTGGAATAGAGAAGGAACCACTATAACATTTACAGTTGGAAATGATCACTCTGGATAAGTACTCTAAATAGGAGGTAGGCAAAAGAAGAAACATGCAATTCTTAGCATATGTATTGCAAACCATATTTCAAGAAAAAGAAAGTGTAAAGTACTCGCTATTGTGGGGATGACACAGGAGGGAAACTGAGGACATTCATGGTAGGAAATGTGCACTGGTAGAAAGATAGGAGTTCTAACATTGTATGACTGAAACCTTATCACTAGAGCAAATCGATGAGCAACAGGAAGCCAAGTGATATGGGTAAACTCCTCAGCACATTCAGCTTAGACATTTGTTTAATTAATACAACAAATTATTGCTCATATATATTCAATTAGTAGTTTATTGAAAATATAATAGGCATGTTCAGGATTTAGCATTATGTTCCTCCGATTTTTTTGAAGAGTGAATATATCCTCTTTCTTAAAATGCTGTCATTTTTGGGGTCCGAAAGCGATAGTACATCAGCGTTGCCTTGCCCTCGCTGCGCTGGCCCATGCCGCCCTTGTTCAGTCCCAGGCATCCCATATGGTTCCCTCGAGTACCCTAGGAGTAATTCCCTGAGTGCAGAGCAAGGAGTAACCCCTGAGTATTGCCAGGTGACCTAAAGCAAAAAAATGCTGTCATTTTTGTGGGATGGTGTGCTGACTTTTTGACTGTGGTTTATTTTGCACTCAGATGTTTCTCCTCTCTGGGCACCTCTTTCATAGATTATACATTTTTTAACTCAGTTATTAATTCTTATCATTATCATGATAGTCTACTTAAACATTTCAATTACACACAGGTTTGTCACCAATTCTATGTCAGTGACAATTTATCATCATTAACAAAAGTTTTTCATCACTTGTCTTCCTGTTGTTCTTTGATTTGCTGGAGCAGGCACCAGTAGTATCTCCACTCTTGTCGCTGGCATAAGCTAGAGCAGCCCAAGGGCCTTCTAAGCTCACCTCATTCAGAACATGAAGAGTCTAAAACCATTCTTCAAGTCATGGAAATGAGGTATATTCTAGTTACGGTCTCTGGCATATCAAATAAGACACGGGTTGCTTGCCAGGGCTCTGCTGTGCAGGTGCTCTTAGTTTTTGCATTTACTGATGTACCAATACAACCAACGCAACTGTGTACAACAGGAAGTGCCGGTAGTACTCCATCAGTTTCGTGAAATAGGCTTCTTTCTACGGTGGGTTTCTGAAGAGCTGGGCTTGAGATTGGCTTCTCTCTTGTGGAGCTCTGATGAGCTGTGGCATCCAGACATTGAAAATGGTTGTCGAAATGGTGCGGGGGGGCTACTCCTCTGGCTTCTTCCAAGGCTCCTATTGGTGGTCCCAGGGCCTGAACCTTCCCCTCCTCCTGGATGCCTCAGATCAGCCAAGCATGGGGAGAGCCAGTAGCAGCTCCATCTGGGTCTGTGAAATAGACTTCTTTCTAAGGTGGAGTTTGACAAGCTGATCTTGAGATTGGTTTCTCTCTTGTAGAGTTCTGACGAGCTGTGGCAACTGGATGTTGAAAATAGTTGTCATATGGTGCGGGGTTCCTTCTGGTTTCTTCTGAGGTTCTGTTGAGGTGGGGGCCCAAACCCGCCTCCCTCCTGGGACACCCTCAAGTATCAGCCAATATTGGGGAGAGCTCCTGATGTATATAACCCTTTTAAAAGCATTATCCAAGTAATCCAATACCAGACAAACCAAACCTCCTCATGAAATATGATTTTGAGTATGGGTATCGCTTTAATGAATAGCATCTTAATTTGTATAGTTGATTGTAAGGCGCACAGAGGCATAAAAAGAGTAATCTTAATAATGAATTCCTTTGCATCATACCAACCCACAACAGTCTTTGTATTTGTTAGTTTGACCACTCATACATCTTTCTCAAATGCATATTTTTTTTCCATTTTCTATCATCAGCACATAGATTGAACATCTCTCCTCCCCAAATATTTCTAGGTTGGTATACAAATATCATCTCTTGCTTGGTAGAGCCAAGACTTCTCCCATTTGCTAGGTGAAAGATCTTTCAAACAACAGTTCTAATCTTGCTCATGACTGCATTTAAACATTGCAAACACCTAACCCACTGCACTAGGGCAATGACTGCATTTTTCCACAACCACAAAACCCTGCATAATCTAGTCACCCTCTCTGATGGAGTTCATCTAGTTCCACGCATTCTCATCACTTGCAGCTTGCCTTTTCAATGGTTATATACCTTCCTAAGAACCGTTACACCTCTATTCCCTGCCCAAAACGCTCAAACTATTTTTTCCTCCTCTTTCCTCTCCTGCATCCTCCTCATCTCCCCACCTCCCTTCTTTGTATCATCCTCCCTCACCTTCCACCTCCTTTTCTGGTCTCCTTATTTATTATCTAGACTTCACATTTTAAACCAAAATACATCCCCTCTACATCTATAAGTATTCTTGATATTTTTTATTTGTTCAGGATAAATCCTTTCAGATAGTCTTAGGTTATATGGCTCTCTTGGTGCTACTTAGTGTGTCTCATTATTTGGATTGCTATGATAGGCATATTTTTGGGTGGAAAGGGACATGTCTATTACTTGGCTTCTGGTTCTTTATTCAAGCATCACTTTAAAAATGCTTGAGGGACTTTATTATAGTGCCAAAGATTAAAATCCAGTTCATGCAAAGGCAAGTTGGTTCGCTAAACTCTGTACATATACTTGCAGTCCTGTTGGTGGACTTTTGAAAAAAATAAATAGACCAAATCTATTATTCTATAGCATCTGATGTTATGTTGGTATGCTAAAAATAAACAAGTGTTTAGTAATTAAGTTGAAAGATTAATGAAAAGGACTTAGTGGCAAAGATAATTTGGAGGAGTCTTCCAATTGTGGACCAATTCTCCTGACCCTTTAAGCTACTTATGTCTTTGGGTAATTAGTCTCACGTGTTTTTATAATTTATTATACCACCATGAGACATACAATTACAAAGATGTTCATGTTTGAGTTTCGTTCTTACAGTGTTCCAGCACCTATCCCTCCACCAGTGCCCATTTCCCCACCAATGTCCCCAATTCCTTATCCCATTCCCAGCCCGCCTTTTTATGGCAGGTTCTTTATCTCTTTCTCTCTTTCTCTTTCTCTCTTTTTTTCCTTTTTTCTCTTTCTTCTCTTACACATTGTGGATTACATACATTTAGCAGTTATGATGTGTATGTTTTTTGCTTATATTAAATGCTCAGTTCTAGGCTGTTATCACTTTTGACAATTATTAGCACACTGCTCCTTCTCCGCCTTACTTAACTGTTGGAGAACAGGTTTAGCTATTCTGGGAGTTTTGTTGTTTTGCCCACTCCCAGCTTAATCTATTTAAGTCAAGTTTCATTCTAATGGGACCTCTTTATGTAAACACTGCTAGAGGGTGTGGTAGTTACAGAAGTCACCTTGATTGAATAACTTCTGACTTATACATCTACTAAGACTTTATGTTTTCTAGATTGGGCACAGCTCCTCTTTGACCCACTGCACCCAGCGTGGGACAGTTAGAATGTACCAGGAGACTACCACCCTGGGTACGTTGAGACTATAGGAAGACTATAGGAAGGATCATACTAGTTTGCTCTAAGCAGGAGTATGACCCCTTTCAGTACAGAGAACAAGATACTCAGGAATCACCCTGGTGCAGATAATAATAAGGACCTTGTGGGTACCATCTAGATTACATGAAGCTCATGAAGTTAAGATGTATTACTTTTATATCAGCCCCCTCTCTCCAGTATTTTACATAAGAGATAATCTTGGTAGAAAGGATTAGACCTTGGCACAACCTTTGTTCATACCTGCAATAGGGAGTGGCACTACACTCTGTTTTAGAGTACTTTGTTGACATGACCCTTCCGATTGGATTACTTTTGCTGTATATGAGGGGCTGAATTGAGGCCCCTTCACCTTCACCTTTTGGGCCTTTGAGCTTTCCGGTTTTGGCTCCTGTGGCTTTTGGCTTTGTGGCTTTTGCTCTTTGGCCTTTTGCTTCTTCTGGGTAGGACTCAGCTCGGCTGAGATCCGCTTTCTTTGGTGGGAGACTTAGGCTCTTTTGTATGGTCTAAGTTCGGACCAGAGCTAAAGTTTGTTCATTATATTGGAGTGCTGTGGAAGAGCTTTTGTACTATTATCACTGTCTTCCCGCTCACCCATCGATTTGCTCAAGCGGGCACCAGTAACTTCTCCATATGTCCTGTCTCATGCAGGTAGAGCCCAAGGGTACTTATTTGCTCTGGAACATAAAGAGCCTCAAACCATTCCATCAGGTCATGGGAATGAGGTCTATAATTGTTACTGGTATCTGGCATATCAAATACGACACGGGTAGCTTGCCAGGCTCTGCTGTGCTGGTAGCATACTCTTTGTAGTCATCTCAAAATCCAGCATTTATTTATGAACCACGCTGCTAGCAGCAGCCTCGCAAGCCAAGCGTAATAGGCTGGTCTGCTGGGTGGAATTCTGACAGGAGGAAGTCCGATGTGGAAAATGGAGGTCCCCATGGAGTGGGGCTCGTCTGGCTTGTTGTGAGGGGCTCTGCTGGAGTGGCGGGCCAGGGCTAGAACCTGCCATCCCCTCCCGGGCACCTCTTGAGCGGCTGGGCACAGTGAGAGCTAGTAGCAGCTCTGCCCCATGCCTATCTCTGGATCAGCATACCTGGGCCCGATTAAAAAGACTGCAGCAGGGTGGATCTCGGTGAACAGGGCTGTGATAGGCTGGTCTGCTGGGTGGAATTCTGATGAGGAGGGAAGTCCGGATGTGGAAAATGGAGTTCCCCATGGAGTGGGGCCTGTCTGGCTTGTTGTGAGGCTCTGGCTGGAGTGGCGGGCCTGGGCTAGAACCTGCCATCCCTCCCCGGGCACCTCATGCGCAGCTGGGCACAGTGAGAGCCAGTAGCAGCTCTGCCCAATGTCTGTCCTTTACAGTGAAATAAACATATTTATTTATTTATTTATTTATTTATTTATTTATTTATTTATTTATTTACTTATATATATTTATGCTTTTTGGGTCACACCGGCAATGCTCAGGGTTACTCCTGGCTCTGCACTCAGGAATTACTCCTGGGGGGTGCTTTGTACTATTAAAAGCCTTTGGAACTGCACCAGACTCGTGAGTTTTCATCTATTCTCCCCGGCATCCTCGGAGGTAGAAGAGAACCTCTGTCCTGACACTGTCAGGGACCCCTGCGGCGTTCCCGACACCTAACCTCTGACTACCACATGTTTGTGGTAGGTTCCCCTTTGACAAGACCTCCTGATCCACTTTGACATTGACCTAGGATATTAGTTTCATTTTATATATATATATGATATATATATACATATATACATATATACATATATGTATATATATAATTCAAATAAATGCAGTCATTCTATATCTTTCTTTTTTCCTTTGGCTAATTTCACTCAACATGATCCTCTCCATGTCCATCCATTTATAGGCAAATTTCATAACTTCATTTTTCCTAATAGCTGCATAGTATTCCGTTGTGGGATATACCACAATTAATTTATCAAGTCAGCAGTTCTCAGGCACTCTGGTTGTTTCCAGATTCTGGCTAGTGTGAATAGTGCTGTTATGCACATAAAAGTGCAGATGGTGTTTCCGCTGTGTGTTCATGTTATTTTTCTTTAAATCCCACAAAATGAGTGTGGTCATTCTCCTTCAAATGGGGTACAAGGCAGTTAGGATATAGAAGAGACTACTATGACAAAGATAGTCAGAAATGATCACTCTGGATAAGAACTGTGTTCTCAAAGTACATAAGGGAACAAACATGATAACCTCTCAGTATCTGTATTACAAACAATAGGCCCAAAAGAAAAGAGAGAGAAAGAAATAAGGAAAAGTGCCTACCACAGAGACAGGCTGGGGAGAGAGGCGGGAAGGAAAACAGGGTGCATGGTGGTTGAAAATATATATGCACTGGATGGATGTTGGAACATTCTATGACCGAAACCCGGTCATGGTCAGTTTTGCAACTATGTATCTCACAGTGTTTCAATAAAAAATTAAAAAAATAAAAATAAATAGAAGAGCCAATTTATACTAAAAATAAATAGCATGTATGTATATATATAAATTTATATACATATATATATATAATTAGAAGTGCTAGAGTTGGAAAAATCTTTACAGAACTTTTTTGAAATGTTACGATTGTATTTTCTTCTTTCTTTCTTTCTTTCTTTCTTTCTTTCTTTCTTTCTTTCTTTCTTTCTTTCTTTCCTTCTTCTTCTTTCTTTCTTTCTTTCTTCTTCTTTCTTTCTTTTCTTTCTTTCTTTTCTTTCTTTTTCTTTCTTTCTTTCTTTCTTTCTTTCTCTTCTTTCTTCTCTTTCTTTCTTTCTTTCTTTCTTTCTTTCTTTCTTTCTTTCTTTCTTTCTTTTTCTTTCTTTCTTTCTTTCTTTCTTTCTTTCTTTCTTTCTTTCTTGGTCACACCCAGCAATGCTCAGGGGTTTCTCCTGGCTCTGCACTCAGGAATTACTCATGGAGGTGCTTGGGGAACCATATGGGATGCCGGGATCGATCCCGGGCTGGCATGGGGCCAGCAGTGCAAGGCAAACGCCCTACCTGCTGGGCTATTGCTCTGGTCCCATTATTAGATTGTGTTTTCTTTATTTGAAAGACAAACTGAAAAACGTAGCTACAAGATCTGTGTTTATAAAGCTGAGATATATTTTCACATCAATTATATTTTATTTAAAAATGGCTAACTAGTTTAGTTTAAAAAGGATTGATGGAAGTTCAAAAAATAGGAAGGGATGATTGTTCAATTGAAGTATTCATTATTTATTTATATTAATTTTATTATAATTAAAATAAATTAAAAGTTATTTTATAATTTTATTATTCCAGCACACATCCATCCACCAGTGCACATTTCCCACCACCAATGTCCTCAGATTCCGTCCCCCACTCCCCCAGCCTTCCTCTATGACAGATCCTTTTCTTCCTCTTCTCTCTCTCTCTCTGTAATTCTCTCTTTCCTCTCTCTCTCTCTGTCACTCTCTCACTCTCTCCCTCTTTCTCCTCCTTTCTCTTACATATAGTGGTTTGTTATACATATATTTAGGGGTTATTATGCATACCCTTAGCCTATGTTCAGTGCTTAGTTCTAGTCTGGCATTACATTTTCAACAATTATTAGTATATTGGTTCCCTCTCTACTTATCTAACTCCTCTGGCCCCACACACTTGTGGTAAATTTCTGCCACTGACAAATCCTGCTGTTCCATATTTTGCCCAGCCTTGAATATTAATATCATACTTTTTATATGGCAGAGCCTGGCAAGCTACCCGTGGTGCATTCTATATGCCCAAAAACTGTAAGAATGGAATTCATTCCCACATCCATGCCAACACTTGTTGTTCTTGCTCTTTTTGAATATCTGCCAGTCTCTGTAGTATAAAGTGATATCTCAGTGTTGTTTTGATTTGCATCTCTCTGATGAATAGTGACTATTATATATATATATATATATATATATTCTACAAATGAATGCAGAAGACAGACAGAAAGAGCGGACTATTTTCACCTGCATTCATTTATATCCTAAAAAATGAATGGGAGTGAAGATAGATGGTCGGCAACTACACCACCTCCGCTTCGCTGATGACATCATTCTAATAACACCAAACATTAGCCAACGGGCACAAATGCTGGCTGACTTCGACCGAGAATGTGGAAAGATAGGTCTATAGCTGAATCTCAGCAAAACTATATTCATGAAAAATGAACTAGTTCCAGAGTTCGCATTCACTCTCAATGGAACAAACATCTCTGCTGAATGCAGCATTTATGTGTACCTAGGTCGAGAAGTCAACATGATGAATGACCTAAAAACCTGAGCTGCACAGGAGGAAGAGAGCAGCATGGAATACATTCAAAGGCATCGAAGAAATAGCTAAAAGGACAAAGAACCTCCGGCTCCTGGCACATCTCTTTGACTCCGCCATTTTCCCTGCATTAACATATGCCTCAAAGACCTTGGCCTTCCAAAAAGCAAGATGAGATTGTTATTCGGGTCTCCCAAAGAGGGAATCGAAAGAGATATGCTTGGAATATCACGCCTCACTCAAGTGCAAAAAGGAATCCGAGCTCCGACCTCCCATCACTATTCCAGAGTCAGGGAGCTATCTCATTTCCCAAGGCATCGAACATCAGATGGGCTGGACATGTAATGCAATTTGGAGACCACTGGACTAGAGCCATTACTGACTGGATCACATGGGATGTCAAAAGATCACATGGCTGCCCAATACAAGACAGTGAGACTTCTTCATCAAGACCCTGAACGAACGGTGTGAGTCTCTTTGTATTCCTGAACCAACCATATGCCATTGGGCTACACTGGCACGTGATAGGTCAAATGGAAATGTTACTGGTGCCTGCTCGAGCAAATCGATGAATAACGGGATGTCAAGTGATCAAGTGATCCTACAAATGAATGTCATACTTTATCTGTCCCTTTCCTTCTGACTATTTTCACTCCATGTTCAACCATTTATAGGAAACTTTCATAATTACATATTAGTTCTTGATTTCTCCCGAAGTTTAAAGTTTAGTTCATAATTTCTTTTACCTTATAGAATGGAAAAATTGTGGGAAAGATCAAGGGAGCTAATGCATCACTAGTTAGTAAAAAAATTCTTACCTTGGTTGATGAGGAGAGGAAAGTTGCTCAAGATGAAATGGAACGCCCTGAGTTATTTGGAATACTGTATAATTTAATTTATTATGTCTTGTATTGTTTTCTAAAAAGCATTTTCCTTAATTTTATAACTTGCTAAATCCTTAAATGGTAAACACTTGTGAGGAATATTTTTACAATATTAATCATAAGACTTATGTAAACTTTAAGCCAATGCATCTAAGAATTTTCCTTTTGAACAAAAGATGTTTATTGTCCCATTGTCTGTTTTCAGAATTTGGAGTCAAACTAGATGCTAACTAACAGTGAAGTATTACCCAGATTATCTATAATTAATGCCATGTGTTATCATACACCATATAGTGGAATGTCCTTAGTGTATTCTAACTCAGTATTTATTGATACTGGAAGAGTAGTAAGACGTTTTGGCCAGAGGAGGAAATACAGTTTTGTAGCATATTTAGAGTAAGATCCTATGTGTGAGGTATATCACTTCTGCAGTAACATAATTACCTATGTAATACAAAATTAAACGTTCAAAATTAAAAAATTTAATCACAGGGCCTACAGGTGTAGCCCAATGGTAGAGTGTCTGTCTGCCTTATATGCATTGAGTCTGTGATTCCTAATCCTGACACCATCCCACGTTCTCATGTGCAATCTATGTCATCATATTAACTCCCGACCCTTTGTGGTACCACCTCCTAGGAGCACTGTAACAGAAGCGCCAGAGTATGGATATAATTGCATAAGAAAGTAAGTCATTTATGAAAGTGATCAGAAATACGGGTAGGTTAAAAACACAAGTGATGGATGTTATTGAAACACTCAGAAACAAACCAAACAACAGCAAAAAGAAAGCATGATTTTAAGTTAACAGAGTAGAAACCAGTCAGAAAATACTGAAAAAATAAAGTAAAATATATAAGGCCGAGTTTTTATAAGTATTTACAAAAAAGTTACAGATAGCCTTAACTGTAAGAAAAGATGAAGTCATGCAGTTCACCTCTAGGTGGATAGAACTGAGAGAGTATCATACTGAGTGATAACTGAGTGATAGCAATCAGAAGGAAAGGGACAAATATAGAATGATCTGTGTTCCATATGTGGGGGCATATAGAAAGTTTGGTAGTATGAGAATTACAATTGATAAAAGATCACAGAACTTGAGAAATAGTTCACAGAACTGAGCTTACCAAATACGTGTACCAGAAGTAACTGGAAGGAGACAGAGGAGAAAGTGGTGAGAAGTTGACAAGAGAGTCTGTTGAAGGGTATGGTCTTTGAATATTTAGGCTTAAGACCCTATAATTAATCGTATTTTAATACTTCAAATGAAAAAGTACATGTATTTTGAAAGTTTCAGTTTATTATTTATTTTTAGTGAAACACCATAGTTTTACATTAAGTTAATCTTACTTACCCACTGTACAATTTTTCTGGCTCCCATTCTTTCCCCCAGTTTTGATAGGCTATTTGTATTTTTTATTTTTGATCTTTGAGAGTACTTTATATTTATATATTCTGTATAATAAGCATTTATCTGATGGCTTGAATGTGAATTTTTTCAATTCAGTTAGCTTTCTTTTTTAGTTTTATCCCATATTTCTTTCACATGTAAAACTTTTATTTTATGTAGTCCCATTTGTTTATTTTTGAATCCATACAAACTTCATTAATTATTTTTCTGGACCCTTTAATCATGTCATCTGGGTTTGGATGAAGATTTTATTAAACGTATATAATAGCTTAGGTAGCACAGTCATTTGAACTATATTTACTCTTCTATATGATATTGATTCTTCCAATCCATGAGTATGGAGTATTTTCCATTAACTATAGTCTTTCGCTGTCTCTTTTATTTAAGTAAAAAGATTTTATTTGGAGACTTTTCAGAAGTGGAAGGAGGGGGGCGAGAGAAAGAGAAAGAGAGAGAGAGAGAGAGAGAAAGAGAGAGAGGACAAGTGCTCAGGCGCCACAAATTCTCAGCCATATAGGCATAACAGCACACTAACTCGGGCAGCACATGCTCCTATCTCTTACGTATTTTAAATTTTTTCATGGTATAGATCTAACTTTCTGACTTTAGTGAATGTTTATACTGCACAAAAAATCTAAAAACTATTTTTGAATCTAAACAGAAACTCTTTTATAGTTGAAATGTTTTAGGTTCTGGGGTCCAGAGCAATTGGACAGCAGGTAGGGCATTTTCCTTGCACATGGTCAACTTGGGTTCAATCCATGATGCCCCATATGGTCTTCTAAGCCAGTCAGGAGAGGTCTCTGAGAGTGGACTCTGAGTAAGCAGAAGTAAGCATTGAACACTACTGAGTGTGGCTCCAGAACAAAATGAAACGAAAAATAAAAATGTTGTAGGATAAAAAGTTTTCAATGGACAAAAATGACTGGAAATGAATAGTTTACATTTATGAGTGCCAAACCCTTCATATCTAGACCTTGAACCAATCTGAATTATTTTATTTTTTTCCCCAGAGGGAAAATAATTTTTAGATTTGTGTGCAGGATAAACATTCACTAAAAGTCAGAAAGTTAGATCTATACCATGAGAGAGGAAAGAGAAGTAAGGAGAGAGAGAGAGGAGAAGAGAGAGACGTGAGAAGAGACAAGGCAAGGGAAGACTTTCACTCTCTGGCCAGCTGCTCCCACCGGCTCCCTCCCTATCTGCTTGGATCAGCATGTGGACAAAGAGGCTTTATTGATAAAATACAACACATGTGCAAATGCCACAGATAAGTGGTCATTTACTCCTCTTCATGAAGCAGCCGAAAAAGGAAGGACACAGTTATGTGCCCTGCTCTTAGCTCATGATGCGGATCCAACTATGAAGAACCGAGAAGGTCAGACACCATTAGACTTGGCAACAGAGAAGATTTTGAAGCCTGGTGGAACTAAAAAAAAGTGTCCTTAAGGTTAAAAAGATTGAAAAAAGAAGCAAATTCTTATTTAACTTTGGCGGGGGTATGCCACTTGGCAGATGATTCAATTTCCTTCACAAAATAACAAACTCTGAAAAGCATAATCGTTTTTCAAGAACCAAAAACTCATTCTTGATTTGACATTCAAAGACTCTTTCCTGCTCACTATACTTTCTAGCTATTTCTATGTGATTTGCTGTTGTGGGAACCACTGTACTGCATCTAAGCATGTGATTTCTATGTGCAGAGCCAAACCTTTGTCTTCAGGACTGGGATACCAATGACTCAAACTAAGAACACTGAGCATCATTCCTAGGACTTGGTGCACTTTTTGGGGAAAGAGGTACCCTGGTAGGGATTTAAAAGCAAGGATATAGGACTGAGATAGCAGTTCGCAGCTTCAAAGCTGGAAAAACAGAGATTTAAAGGCAACATAGAGGTCGTGATTCTGAGAGAGTTGAGAAAAATTAATTCCTAACGAAATTTGTGTCCCTGGGTTTACCCAGGCCTCAGCTACTTATTAAAGAGCCTGTGGATGTGTGAGTTTCTAGAGCCTTTGTCAAAGCCAGCTTGAATCAAGTTTCTGTCATTTGTAACATAGAACATTATATAAAAATATGGGAGATCATTCACTAGGGCTTGCAGTCATTATTCACGCAAGCAGCCACATGGTTCATCAATAAATGTTGGAGATCAGAGGTGACTACAAGGAGATGCCACCTGCTGGCAGAGCCTGGCAAGCTGCCCGTGTCATATTTGATATGCCAAATACCAGTAACAATTATAGACCTCATTACCATGACCTGATGAAATGGTTTGAGGCTCTTTATGTTCCTGGAGTGGGATGATGCCCTTGGGATCTACTAACATAAGACAGGACATATGTAGATGTTACTGGTGCCTGCTCGCGAGCAAATTGATGATGAACCGAGGAAGTTAGTGATACCCCAGAGGAACTATATAATGTTGTCATCATCAGACCTAATGCTACAATGAATGGAAAAGCTTTTGAAATTAAAGATAAAGAAACATTTCCTAAAAAGTATCACGTGTCTTCCCATTGTTCATTGATATGCTTGAGTGGGTGCCAGTAAGGTCTCCATTCATCCCTGACCTGTGCTAGTGTAGCCCAAAGGCATCTGCTCACTCCCAGGGACAAGAAGAGTCTCAAACCATTCATTCAGGTCTTGGGAATGAGATCTATTATTGTTACTGGTTTTGGAATATTGAATATAACACAGGTAGCTTGCCAGGCTCTGCCATGCAGGGAGGATACTCTTGGTAGTAAGTAGGCTCCCAGTTCTTGCATTTATCGATACCATATGGCCACATGCAAGGGAAGAGGCAGTAGCTGCTCTGCCCCATGTATCTGTGTTTCTGGTTCAAGGCCAACAGCCCAGGGAATGGTTTCCACCAGGCCTCCCTGAGGGGGACGGTGTGGGGGAAAAGGACCCCATCTCCATCTCCATGGAAGCCTGGTGACTGTAGCTGCTGAGACCAGCATACCTGGGCTTGAAATAGAAGTAAATTCCTAGGAGTGTATTATATCAATTCAATAATAGCTACTATCGTCAATTTCGAAGCTAAGTTATTATTTATACTTGCAAATAGAACATACTGAACTTGGGATATTTGGTACCTACAAAGACATTATATATGTTACCTTATAATGGGTAGATTTACATATTCAAACTTTTTTATTTATAAATTTGAGCTAATATGGAACCTGATAGTACAGTAGATAGGGTATTTGCCTTTGATGTGGGCAACCAGGGGTTCAGTCCTTGGCACCCCATACCTAACCAGGCCTACTCTGTTTGATTCCTGAACACCAGTCCAAAAACCAAAAACATTGATCTACTAGCATCCAAAATGACTGGAAAAATTATTTGTATATGTATTATATCACATTTTTTCATGAAGTTTTATTCATGAAAAACAATAAAATCTTGTTATAAGATCTTGTTATGAAAAGCAATAAGATCTTGTTAGCATGCTTTATTCTCTGTATGTTGTCGCTACTATATGCTTGTTAGATACATGATTCTTAAAACAATATTTAGTTTTTTGTTCATGTATTTGTTTTGGGGGCCACAGAACAGTGCTCAGGACTTAGCTTTGTGCTCAGGAATTACTCCTGAAGGGCTCAGGGAGTCATATATAGTACCAGGAATAGACATAAGTTCAGCCACATATAAGGCAAACACAGTACCCTCATGTCCCTATGGAAGTATTTAATGTTTTACTGTATAGCCAACATAGTTATAAAAGAAAAATCACATTCTAGCCTAGAGGCTGACAGACTTACTACAAAGGGCCATACAGAGAAGATGTTCAAGTGTTCAGGGAATGTAACCTTTCACAATGACTTTAATGCACCACAGGAAACATTAGCCATTTAAAAGACTAAAACAAATAGGGGGGTGGGTTCCAGTAAAGGTCATTTTCAAAACAGTTGGTAGGTTGAATTTTAACTGACTTCTAATCAATGATTTTGTGTTCAATAAAAGTTTGCTGAAGTGCAAGAACGAAGATAGTCATGGCTCTTTGTATAAATTCTCTCTTTCAATTTTGAGTTGATTTAATTAATGTCACAATAGGGATGTCATCCTTCTTCCACATTCTGGTGTGTTTATGGGAGCAAGGGAGATAACAAAACTGTACCTCAGTTCCCCCAAATATTGTTTGTGCTTTATGTCATTTTTAAAAATCACATACCAATGCTTCATTGATTATCTGAAGAAATTTCAATGGATTAATGCAGGCTTCCAGGCATATAGTTTTTAAAGCTTAAGTAATAATGTTTATCATCAGTTCATCTAATTGCTTTTGCTTTGATATAGTATATAGCAGTTCAGAAACTTAAATGATAAGTATCTACCTACCTCTCTCAGATTCAAGGCAATACAATAAACACAACGGAAAATGTATACCATTTTGAAAGAAACAGAAAATGACACTATGTTTGCGTTTTTCAGTGGCTACTCCATCAAGTGCCCAGGCAGCCCTCGTCATTTCTGGTGTCCGGCCTGGGCTGTAGACCTTACAGTTTGCTCAGACACCCCAGGTACAGACTCAGCAGTGCTTGAAGGTTACTAAGGGAAAACGGCTGATGAGATCCTATGAGAAGACAAAACTTAGCTAAAGACTTATTCATGATAGACACATGCCACTTGAGTTATATCTTTAGCCTCTGACATTGAATTTTTATTTAATGATTGTCTTTGCTTTTATGTGTGTGTGTGCATGTGTGTGTTGCTTTGTTTTGTTTCTGCTTTATTTGCCATACTTGGCAGTGCTCAGAATATACTCCTGGCTCTGTGGTCCTGAGTCATTCCTGACGGGGCTGTAGGACCATACAAGTTTCTAGGGATAGAATTAGAATTACTAGTTCAAATGTAGAATTGCACTGATTTTTAAAGCTAGTTTGTTTAACCTGGAAAGCAAATGTCTTCAATGTGTTTTGTGAGTGTTCCTGGGACAAACCTGAATCTGCTGTACTCTCTTCTTGAAGGTTTCCATGGCAGGATTTATCATAGAAGCAGATGCTAAGAAATTGCTTACTGAAGAAGTAAGAGAGTTCCATAATAAAATGTATGACCAGGTAAAAAAATAGAACAAAATTTAAGTCCCATTGCTTTCAAATATAGTGTGTTCATATGCTTTAAATTCTCATTTGATAAAATAAAATTAATAAATTTAACCAAATAAGCTACAGAGGTCTGTGGTATGTTAAAGTTGAAGAAATCTCCAACAGCATTAGTGGCAACTAGGTAGGGTTCAGTGTATTTTGAGGTGGAAAAGACCTCTCTGGGCTATATTCTTTAAGATTTCTCCTATCACTCTCCTAGAATTGAATACCCAATCCTTTTCCATAGATTTTTGTCCTAGCGTTGAAAGCATAACTGCCAGAAAAGTTTTAATGTTTTCTTTACCTAATGACCTTTCTCTCAAGCTACTTTTCAAATTCTCATTTGCCCAGGGTACATAATGAAGGTGGAGATGTCTACTGAGAACCTGTATTGACTTGAGTCTGAAGACGCAGTTTCTAAAACCTTAACAATCTCAAGTGGTAGCCATTGACATGCTAATTCAGATTTATTTTTTAATTTTATTATATCACCATGAGAAATACAACTAAAAAGCTGTTAATAATTAATATTCAGTCATACAGTGTTTCAGCACCCATCCATCCATCAGTGCACATTTCCCACCATCAGTGTTCCCAGTTTCTCTCCCCCACCCGGCCTGTTTCTATGGCAGGCTCTTTCCTTCTCTCTCTCTCTCTCTCTCTCTCTGTCTCTCTCTCTCTCACAGGCACACGCACACACACGCACACAACACACACACACCCTTTTGTGCATTGTGGCCTGTAATACTTAAATTTAGGGGTTATGTATATCCCTTTACCTACTTTAAATGCTCTGTCTAGTCTGGCATTACCATTTACAACAATTATTGGTATGCTGGTCACTTTTCTATCTTACCCAAGCTCTGTCCCCCAAACACATGTGTTAGATTCTAACCATTGAAAGGTCCCCCCTGGTCCCTGTTTTTCCTGGTCTTGGATATTAGTCTCATACTAATTTTTAATATCCCACAAATCAATATAGCCATTCTATATATGTTTTTTACATTCTGACTAATTTCACTTGGCATGGTAGTCTCCATGTCTATCCATTTATAGACAAATTTCATAAATTTATTTTCCTAACAGCTGTATAGTATTCCATTCTGTAGATGCATCATGGTTTCTTTACCCAGTTGTATTTTTTTAACTCAGGCTGTTTCCATATTCTGGCTATTGTAAATAGTGCTGCAACATATATAGAAGTGCAGATAATGTTTCTGCTGTGTATTTTTGGGTCCCCAGGGTATATTCCCAGGATGATATTTCTAGGTCAAATGGGACCTCAACTTCAGTTGATGAAGGAACAACTGTATTGTTTTCCAGAAGGGCAGAACCAGTCGACATTCCCACCAACAATGAATGATAGTCACTTTCTCTCCACATCCGTGCCAGCACTTGTTGCTCTTGCTCCCTTTGGTTGTGCCAGTCTCTATGGTGTGTTTCTGTGGCATCTTGTTTTGATTTGCATCTCCTTGATGATTAATGATAAAGAGCATTTTTTATATGTCTTTTGGCCAGATGAGTTTGTCTTTGAGGAAATTTCTGTTTATTTCATCTCCCTATTTTTTGATAGGGTTGACTGTTTTTTCTTGTAAAGTTCTCCAGTGACTTATGTATCTTGGATATTAACTCCTTATTAGATGAATGTTGGGTGAATATTCTTTTCCAATCTTTGTGCTGTCTTTGTATCTTGTTCACCATTTCTTTTGAGGTGCAGAAGCTTAATTTTATGTAATCCCATTGGTTTATCTTTGCTTCCACTTTGTCAGTGGTGTTTCATCTTTGAAGATGCCTGTAGCTACAGTGTTGTGAAGGACTTTGTCTATATTTTCTTCGGTGCACTTTATGGATCTGGTCAGATATTGAAATCTTTAATCCATTTTGATCTAAATTTTGTGCATGGCTTTAGAGACAGGTCTGTGTTCATTTTTTTTAAATGTAGCTGCTCAGTTTTCCCAGCACCGTATGTTGAAGAGGCTTTCCTTGCTCCACTTTGTATATGTTTGCCCCTTTATAAGTGTTCATATATTTGAGGATGTTTCAGAATATTTAACTTGATTCCATGACCACAGATCTGTTTTTATTCCAATACCATGCTGTTTTAATTATTACCACTTTGTAATACAGTTTGAAGTTAAGGAAGATGATGCCTCCCATTTTCCTTTTCTTATGGATTGCTTTAGCTATTCATGGAGGTTTATTGTTCTATACTAATTTTAGGAGTATTTAGTCGATTTCTTTGAAAAATATTATGGGTATTCTTATAGGATAATTGGTTCTTGGTAATACAGTATTCCGGCATCCATCCCTCCACCAGAGCCCCATCACACCACCAGTATCCACACACCCCTCCCGCCCACCCCCATGCGCCTCAGAAGCAGGTACCCCCCTTATCCTCTCTCTCTCTCTCTGTCTCTGTATCTCTCTCCCCTTCTTTTTACACATTGTGGCTCTCCCTGCAGACATTTAGGGTTTATCATGTAAGTCTCTTTGTGTGTATTCAGTGGTGAGTTCTAGTCTAACATTGCCACTCGCCACACTCAGTTAAACACTGGTATCTATTTATATCCCATTAATGAATGCAGTCATTTTATATCTTTCCTTTCCTTCTGACTCAATTTCACTCAGCATGATAGTCTCCATGTCCATCCATTTGCAGGTAACTTTCACAATTTCGTCTTTTCTGACAGCTGCATAGTATTCCATCGTGTATATGTACCACAGTTTCTTTAGCCAGTCCTCTGTTCTCGGGCATGAAACCTTTTGTTAATAATCAAGGGATATGTATATTAGGAAAAAATTACACTCCTAAACAAATAATCCTCTGATAAGCAGTGAGCAAAATACCTAAAACAACTGCTAATAGAATTCAAGGAAAACATAGATAGCAACACAATTTTAGTAGAGACTTCAATGCTGCTTTGTCACCTCTTGATAGATATGAGATTGATACTAACCAAGGAAATACTGGCCCTGACGGAAGAAATGGAAAAGAGAGGACTGGTAGATATATACTTGGCTTTGCATACTCAAATAGCTGGATATACATTGTTCTCCAGTGCACATGGAACATTCTCAAAAATAAACCACATGCTGGGCCACAGAACATATCTCAATAAAAATCAAGAAGATGTACATTGTTCAATTATTCTATCAATGATGATAATAATATCATTTTTATCAGTGCATAATTATTATGATAATATCATAATAATGATATTTTTATCATAATACTGATGCACTTGAAATAGAAGTGTATCAAATGGAGAACCAGGTTAAACACCTGGAAATTAAACAGTTCTCTGCTGAAAAACCATTGGGTCATAGAGGAAATCAAAGAGAAAACCCAAAGATTCTTGGAAACAAATGAAAATGAAGACACAAAATACCAGAACTGCGTGTAACACAGCTAAAGCAGTGTTAAGAGGAAAGTTTATAGCTGTGCAAGAGTAAGTCAGCAAGGAAGAAAGGGTTCACATAAGCAATTAGACTTTACAGCTTAAGATCATAGAAAATGAACAACAAAAGGGAGTCTTACTCAGGCAGGAGGAAGGGAATAATAAAACTTAGAGGATAAATCAATAATCTGGAATACCAAAAAGCAATTTAAAAGATAAACAAAACAAAGAGCTGGTTCTTTGAGAAAACTATACAAGATCAACAATCCACACACAAGACTCACAAAGAAAGGAAGAGAGAGAAAACCCAAATAAATAGAACCAGAAAGGAAACGGTGAACATCACAACAGAAAAGACCTCCCGAGATTATTTTGAGAGTCGGTATGCCACAAAACAAGAGAACCTAGAGGAAATGGACAAATTCCTGGATTCCTATAACTTCCAAGGCTGAATCAAGACTTGGAATACCTGAACAAGCCTATAATTGTCAAGGAAATTGAGATGGTAATCAAGTTGTTCCAGGGGACTGGAGCGATAGCACAGTAGGTAGGACATTTGCCTCGCTTGTGGCTGATCCGGGTTGGATCCCCAGCATCCCGTATCGCCTCCCCAGGGATGGGTGCTGGAACACTGTATGGCTTGAAACCCAAACATGAACATTTTTGTAATTGTCCAAAATAAATTTAAAATTTTTTTTAAAAAAGTTAGGAGTAATTCCTGAGTGTCGCTGGGTGTGACCCCCAAAAGCAAAAATAAATAAATAAATAATAAGTCTTTCGAAATACAAAAGTCCAGATCCAGATGGATTCAATAGTGAATTTTTCCAAACCTTTAAAGAGGGCTTATTGCCAGTCCTTTTCAAGCTTTTCCAGGAAGTGAAGAAACAGAAACACTCCCAAACAGTTGCTAAGTTGGATTTAAGTCCATCTGAATTTAAATACAATTAAAAATTATCACTTAATTACAAAAGCTACAGTTGTGAGGTTAATTAACTGTATGACTTATAGTAAATGGTCTTGATGAGAGCCTTTTACTGAGGTGTACCACCTACACGGCAGAGCTGGCATGCTATCCATGTTTTATTTGATATGCTAAAAAAGCAGTAATAATTATGGACTTCATTCCCATGACCTGAAGGAATGGTTTGTGGCTTTTCCTGTTCCCGGAGCAATCAGATGCCCCTGGAGTTCACTTGTTTGCGACAGGACATATGGAGATGTTACTGGGGCCCGCTCGAGCAAATTTATGAACAACTGTAAGACAAGTGATACAAGTGATACAAGTAATAGGGGTTGAAGAACATGGAACATGCTTGTTGGCAGAAAAAGTTCTAATGGGATATGCACTTATTATACAAATCATACCACCAAACCAACCCATCTTTGATCAGTTTCTGCACATGTAAAATGAAAATGGTTCGATCAACTTTTTGAGCACCATCCTATAACTTTTGAGTAGATCCAAATTCTGGACCCCTCTTAGATAAAGTGAATTATGAATTCTGGATGCAGATTCCAGACATCTCTTTCTTAACAGGTCTTTCTGGGAATGTTTTTAGAGTATAGTTTATGGTAACAATATTCTATCAGTTTAAGCAGTTTACTGATAGAATATTGTTACCCATAAATATTAATCTAAATAACAAAAAAAAACTATACTCAATATTATGAACATTCCCAGAGACTCTCACACATGGGGCAGAGCTGTTCCCTGCTCTCCCTGTGCAAAAGCTGTTCATGAGGCAGTCGGGAGGCATGGCGGGTTCTAGCCCTGGCCCACCACCTCAGCAAAGCCTCACAACAAGCCAGACCACCACTCCTCACTCCACGGGCGCCGCCATTTTCCACTTCTGGACTTCCCTCTCGTCAGAACTCCACCCAGCAGACCAGCCCATCACAGCCCGGATCACCGACACCCACCCTGCCGCAGCTTTTTTTTTCCTCAATCCGGCCCAGGTATGCTGGTCCAGAGACTCTCACACATGGGGCAGAGCTGTTCCTTGCTCTCCCTGTGCAAAGCCGTTCATGAGGCAGTCGGGAGGCATTGTGGGTTCTAGCCCTGGCCAACCACCCGGCGAGCCTCACAACAAGCCAGACCACCCGCCCACCCACGGGGGCCGCCATTTTCCACTTCTGGACTTCCCTCTCGTCAGAACTCCACCCAGCAGACCAGACCATCACGCCCGGATCACCAACACCCACCCTGCCGCAGCTTTTTTCTCAATCCGGCCCAGGTATGCTGGTCCAGAGACTTCACACATGGGGCAGAGCTGTTCCTTGCTCTCCCTGTGCAAAGCCGTCATAGGGCAGTCGGGAGGAATGGCGGGTTCTAGCCCTGGCCCACCACCTCGGCAAAGCCTCACAACAAGCCAGACCACCTCTCCTCACTCCACGGGCGCAGCCATTTTCCACTTCTGGACTTCCCTCTCGTCAGAACTCCACCCAGCAGACCAGCCCATCACAGCCCGGCTCGCGCCGCCACTCCTTGCGGCCGCGCGGTTCATCAATAAATGCTTTATATGGAGGTGTTTAAAAAGAGTTCGCCTCCTGCCTCGATGAGCCTGGTAAGCTTCTCGTGTTGTATATGATATGCCAAATTCCAGTAACAATTATATTAGGTCATTCCCATGACCTAATATAATGGTTTAAGGCTCTTTATGTTCCTGTAGCAATCCGATGCCCCTGGCTCTACTGGCATGAGACAGGACATATGGAGATATTACTGGTGCCCGCTCTAGCAAATAGATGATCAACGGGAAGATCGTGGATCGTGAATATTCTATCAAAGATGCATTTTTTGAAAAAGGCATAATTACACTCTTCCCTCCCAAGTACTGTTGAATGGCAACAGGCTACTTGATTTGGTAAAAACCATTATTTTAAGTCCATCCACTAAAGGGAGTCTAAAGTCAACTACTTGACACAAGAGTGTCTGGAGTGTGAGTGAAGGGCACTACGATAGAGAAGGGACCAGTATAACAATGATAGTTGGAAATAATAATTTTTGGCAGGAATTGAGTGCTAAAAGTAGGTAAAGGGGTATACCTGATAACCTCTCAGTATCTGTATTTCTAATCATAAGGCCCAAAAGGATAGAGGAGGGAGAGAGAAAGGGAGAGATAGAGAGAGTAACAGAGACAGAGATAGAGAGACAGAGAAGAAAAGTGCCTGTCATAGAGGGGTGAGAGAGGGAAAGTTGTTCGAAATCTACACTGTTGAAGGGACTGGTGATGGAGCATTATATGCCTGAAACACAATCATCAAAAAGCTTTATAGCTGTGTATCTCAGTGTGATTCAATGAAAAAAAGTCAGCTTGCTAGTTTTCAGCTGTGTGGCTGACTAACTGAAAGTATTAGATACAGAACCAGTCCAGAGGCTCTGAACTCCCTTTCAGACTCTTCAAACAATTTCCAAGCACTGCCCTTAGTTAAGCTCAGCCAACCCTTGTGTCTGCTCCTCTAATTCTCTATGCTGCCAGATTCTCTGCTTCTCTAGCTCACTCCTGCCAACCAGGCTGAGAACCCAGTCTCAGCTGACTCCTCAAATGTTTCTCCAACTGTTATATGTCCCCATTATTTGTACACTGGCCATCCCTTTAAGAGTTAAAGTCCAGCCCTTTAACTCTTAAAGGGACCCTAACATCAGCTTCTCTAATTTTATTTTGTAGACTGACTTTGAAGAGTTTATCTCTTTCATGACAAGCACCATCAGCCATATTCTAATTATATCTCAAAAAGAAATAGTTCCTGAGAGAGAACAAGAACCTTTTTCTGAGATGGAACCTGAAAACCATTATGATTCAAATGCTCTAAGTCACTCAGAGATAAAACAAGACAAGCAAAGTAGGTAGGTCAAGTCCATAACATTTAACATCGGTAGTGTGCTAGTAGGTAATGAAGTGCAATATGCAAATATTACAGAATTTAAGGACAGATAATTTATTTTGAAGCCACAGGTACATTTCATCAATCAGACTATATATCAACAAAACTAACTGCCCTTAATATTAATGTCAAGAAGTTTACAAATAGAAGAATTTTTCATTTTTGTTTCTAAAGCTGGATAATCAAGTCTGACCTCATGTCCTGAGCCCTAGAAATATATTGAGACCGGCAGCATTACCCCCTCCCGCCCACCTAGGTCTTCTCTCCCATTTCATTGCATTCCTCTGAAAATTGTCTGTGTTCTAAAGACAGCCAGTGAACTCTATCCTTTAACCAAACTTGCTTAGGTAAAATCTACAGGGGTAGTTATTCATGTTTCCAAAATGAATAGTCGATTATTTGAAAAATATTTGAAAATGTACATAACTAATTTCCCGATGTTTTTCAGACACTCTCTGTGTCTTTTATGCCTTTGAGCACAAATAAAGAATTCAGTTTGATTTAAGTATTGTAAAAGCTATGCCTCAAAGAAAATTTGGAGTCTGGAGAGACAGTATTTTGAATATGCCTTGTACTTGGTCAACCCTGGTTCAATCCCTGGTACCCCACATGCTCTCCCAAGACCCACCAGAGTTATCCCTAAGCATAGAACAAGGAGTAACACCAGAGCACAGCAACCCTGGTCCAAAGTCCAAAATAGAAAATTAAAACTATTTAAAAAATAAGAAAAAAAATTTGATGCTCTGGCCCAGATAACAGATTTTATTCCAGATAATTTGATCCTTTAAATAAATAGGTTCCATGAAATTCTTATTAATTCAACTGGCATAAGGGAAGACAGCATTGAATAGGTGGGTAACATTA
>JAJIBD010033592.1:0-49922 GCA_021461705.1 Cryptotis parvus | reverse complement strand
TTCTTGACATGAACCACCTTCCCTTGCCCATGAAAGGTCAGAGTGTGTCTGAAGATACTGCAGTGGCACCTGCTGAGTATCCATCTCCCACAAGCACCCCTTTATATGCTCCCATCCCTTTTGTTTGTCTGTCTAGAAATTATCTTTCCCTCTCGGTAAACGAGATGACAGTCTGTTGGCTCATTGATCTCCATTCCAACCCAACATACTTTGCTTAAAGGTCCTTTTAGAGAAACATGTGAGTTTGCCCAGCTCCCTCTCCCTTCTATTTACTCTTTATGACCCCTCCTGACTTCACCTTCTCCCTTTCCTTTTCTTTTGCCTTCATCAGGCAAGGTTGTTTGTTTTGGGGTCATGCCTGTGCTCATGGCTTATTCCTGGCTGTGCTGGAGATGATCATATGTGGTGCATGGGATGAAATCTTGGTCAGCTGCATGCAAAGCCTTGTGTCTTACCTTCTGTTTTCCTCTAAACATATTTTTCTTTCAAAAGTTAACATTTCATCAAGATTTCAAGAAAGAATATTTGAAGTCCAAAAGTAATTTTAGTTTCTATTGTTTCTTCTTCCAAGAGATCAAAATTTCCCATATTTGAATATATTTGAGTGACACAGTCTAAGTGATGTTTTATCTTTTAAAAACAAGGTGGCTTTGGGCCTGGGAGATAGCTCTGTACGCTGAATGCCTGCTCTGCACATGGGAAGCCTGGATTCCATCCTGAGAGAGCTAGCCCAGTGCAGAGTCGGGAGAGATCGTGGAACACAGCCAAGTGTGGACCCCAAACAAAAAGAGACAGAAAGAATGGCCAGGTTGCTTTGTACTGGGAATAATTATCCCGGGATAATTGTTCCCTCTTTCATACTCAAGAACATTTTGGTTTGGAGGAAAAATTTTTTGTGGTTGCTCGACACATAAATAAGGTAAAAGAAAAAAAATTCTATGTTTTTTGGTCATTTTTCCTAGGAACCATTTTTGGTCTTTATATACTGTTTATACTGAAATGCAATTTTAAAAACTCAAAGTATCTGTAAGGTCTTAGACAAAATAGAAAAGCAAATCTTGTTTATATTATATCAAACTAAGGGAGAAGTTAGTGTCTTTGAGCAAGAAAATTCTAGAATGTGCTAGATAGTAAGTGCTTTCTTTGACTTTCTACTTTCATTTGAGAAATAATTTGAAAAGGATCTGCTTAACAGAAAACAGTTCATGAATACATCTATTTAATTTATTTATTTATCTATTTATTTATCTACTTATCTATCTAGTCATTCATTCGTTAATTAATTAATTAATTTTTGCTTTTTTGGGTCACACCTGGCAATGCTCAGGGATTACTCCTGGCGGTGCTCAGGGAACCATATGGGATGCTGGGGATCAAACCCAGGTCAGCCGCGTGCAAAAGCAAACACCCTACCCGCTGTGCTATCGCTCCGGCCCCTAATACATCTACTTTATTTTTTTTTACTTTATTTTATTTTTTCCCCCCCAAATTTTATTACACCATTTTAGACATACAACTGCAAGATGCTCATGCAGAGTTCTGGTTCCACAGCGTTCCAACACCCAACCCTCCACCCAAACCCATCTCCCATCACCAATGTCCCCACCTCCCCCCCCTCCCTCACCTCAACTACTTGGCGGGTTCTGCATGTCCTCTCTCTCCCCTCCATCTCTCTCCCTCCCGCCAAAATTTCCTGCACATCGTGGAATGCAGTGGATTAAAGGACATCCCTGTTTCCACTATTTTTTTTATTTAACGACACATTCAGATGAACCACAGATCGGCCGCTCGACCTGGGCTCGAACTGGTCTTGCTCTGTCAATCTGGTCGTGAGGCAGTGTTCCAGCGTCCGGACAGCAAAGGTGGTGGCTAGTGTGGTGGGCGAGTCTCATCTGGCTGCTTCGGGGACCCCCCGGAGGCGGTGGGACCACTCCCAAAATCCATCTGCCCTCCCGAGAGCCCCATGGTCAGCTTAGCCAGGGGAAAGCGGAGTTCCAGCTTCCCCAGGCGCGTCCGAGGCCCTGCATGCTATGGCTGGTCGCCACCCCCAATACATCTACTTTAAAGACAACATTTAAATATGCTGAATAAGTCAAAGGACCCCAAGTCATTGAAAATTTTGCTAATTGCAATTAAAAATTAGCTTAATGAAAACTAATTTTATTATTGTTCTTGGTGCCACTTAGGCACCAAGTATCTGAATATAAGATACAGAGCGTTCACCAGGCTCTAATCGAATAGCAAACTCAAGTGATTGTTTCTTATAGTCTGTGATATCGTTGAGATTGGAATTTAAGGAGGTTTAAATAAGATAGAGATTAAGAATTAGGGGAAATAATCTAATTTTAAAATTACATGAACTTTGTTTACAGTAGTAATTATGTTTTTAGGCATTCAGTGTAGTTGTATTAAATCCACAGAGTTTTTTTTTTTTTTTTTGCTTAAACCTAGAATGAGGACTACTACCTTCAACTTTAATGATTGAAGGGCAATAAATACAAATGAGAGGGACTGGAGAGATTGTACTGTACACTTTTGCCTGGCAAGCTGCTGATTAGGTTTGATCCCTGGAATCCCATGTGGTTCCCCCGAACACATGGGGTGATATTGATCAGAGCCAGGAGTAAGCCCTGAGCAATGCCAGGTGAATAGCAAAGCATCACCAACAAAAAATTTGAGCAAAAAATAACGAAGCACACATTTAAGATGGGCCTAATGGTAATAATTTGTTGTATATAGAATTAGTAGTATACAAGCTCAGCTGGGCATATAGACTATATCCTATAACCATGGAAGATTTGCACAGAGACCTAAGTGAAAGTTGATATGACTATATTAAACTGTCAGTTAATTATTTTCTCTTATCATTGAAGACGAAAGAAAACTTGGATGGGACTGGAGAGCATGTGTACTTTAATTTGACATCCCTTGCATGGCATGATCCGATGAAACTAATGGGACTAATCCAGGAGCATGAACAAGGAGTAGCTCCTGAGTGCTTCTGGGTGTGGACCCCCAATTTGACTAAAGGAATCCAAAAAAAGAAAAAGCATTATAGCCTACATAGTATCTATGTTTCCCTGACTAAGCAAATACATTCTAGCTTTTTAACAAATGAGTGATGATATGAAATAAAATCGAGTGAAATTTGTCATAGTAAAAATAATTTTTATTTAAATACATGTTAAGATGCCAATAATAGCTGCAATTAAAAATACTTAAGAGTTTAAACATTTAAAAAGTCTATAAATTTTGTTCACTGGTTCCTTAATGCAAAAATTTTCCATCAGTTTTTCTGATCTGTGGATAGAAAGAACATTAAGATAGTGTTTTTGATAGTGATTTGAAGAAAACCTAAGCTTAATATGTGTTAGTAGCATTTCAAATAGAGCTAGCTAGTTTTCTCTTAAGTTTAATTTATAACTATTAGGAGGGATGGGAATGTAGCTCAGTGACAGAACACTTGCCTTGCATGTGTGAAGCCTGGGTTTGATTCATGTTACCATTAATCAACAGGTACTAGAATTCCTGTTATTTGGTAGAAGATCTTAGAATAAAATATAAGTAACTGGGGGCTGGAGCCAAAGTACAGTGGGGAGGGCGTTTGCTTTGCACGCAGTTGACTCGGGTTCAATCCCTGGCATCCCATATGGCCCCCTGAGCACCACCAGTAGTTAATTCCTGAGTGTAGAGCATTACTGGTGTGACCCAAAAAAGCCAAAAAGAAAAAAAAAATGGAACTACCTTTCTGCTAATGGGACATTGCTTGGTTCACAAATAATTTGATGAGGACATATTTAAAGAACAGAATACATGGTTAGTGATTTGTTTTGGTTGCTTCCTAAACAGTGACAGGTGGCCTGAGGGACAGTACTGATATCTGGCTCAGTTGGTGCCGATCTGAGCTGGTGCTCAGGCCAGCTGGATGCAGGGCTGCTTGTGACAGGTAGTACCAGGGTCTACACCCAGTGGTGCCTCGGATCCAACTTGTGGTTTCTGCGTGCAAAATATATACCCTAGCCTTTCCCCGCTACTTGATTTGAATATTTTTTAATGGAAAATTTGCCTAGGACCTTAAAGTTATAGTATAATGTTAATGATATTAGTTAATACTATGTTAGTATCATAAGACTATGTTAATCTTCAAAAGTTATCCTACCTCTACTCCAGGTCTGATTGTTAGGATATTGATGAATTTTTAGGTCTCTTGAGTCACTGTAGGATATGACCAAAAGAGGAAAGTTAGAAGCCAAAACTAGAGAATTAGTTTAGATAACCAGTTTTAGGAGACTAAAGTCATTATATTAAATTAGTTGATACTATTGAGTATTAGAATTGGGAGAGCTGGGGCTGGAGCAATAATACAGCAGGTAGGTTTTGCACACAACCCACCGGTTTCAATCCTTGCCATCCCATACCATCCTCTGAGCATCACTTGAGTAATTCCTAAGTGCAGAGCCAGGAGTAATCCCTGAGCATCTCTAGGTGTGACCCAAAAAGGAAATACAAATTGGGAAAACTGATTTAATTCCTTTGAACTTTCCCTCCCCCTGCAATGTATGTGGGTCATAGCCCCACTAATAGGTCTTTTTTTTGAGGGTTCTGAGAATTTAACAAAGCATGCATTCTACCCCAAGTCTGCTGGCCTTCTAATTCTTGAGTATGTCCTTCAAGTTTGGTTATTTTAATCTGGTTTATGTCTAACATACTCCTCCTTTCCCTTCATAGTTAGAAAAAATTTTTTAAATTAAATAATTTGATCATATTCAGTGGTGTTCAAGGGTTACTTCTGGCTTGATATTTTGGGGGGACCATGTGGTACAGGGAATTGTACCTGAACCTTGTGCATACAAAACGTGTTCTAGTTTGTTGAGCTCTCTTTGGGCCCAGAGGTTTTTTTTAATTCCTTGAACATCTTAGTATCAAGAACCTCATATAATCAAGTAGTTAATGGATAATTAAATTCTTGATGGATTAAAGTCCCAATTGAGGGGCTGGAGTGATAGTCCAGCGGGTAGGGCTTTGCCTTGCATGCAGCCGACCTGGGTTCAATCCCCCGGTATCCCATATGGTCCCCCAGTGCCCGGAGTGCGAGCAGGAGTAACCCTAAGCATCGCTGGGTGTGAACCCAAAAAGCAAAAAAAAAAAAGTCCCAAGTGAAGCCATAGAAATATGGAAGTTGGGGCACTCAGTATAATCCCATGAACACAGAACCAGGAGTAATCCCTGTGCACAGCTTGGTGTGGCTCAAAAACCAAAGAATAAAAATTAATGATTGAAGGTCTAGAGAACTCAATGAACTGAACTTTACATGTAGAAGGCCTGGGTGCGGTCCCCACCACACCTGGTTACCTGAGCATCACGAAAGCATTCCCTAAGCACGAGTCAGGGATGGCCTCCCAACAAACTCACGACTTAAGAGCTGGGGATGTGACTCAAGTAGTAGAGCATATGCCTTGCATATGTTAGCCCTTGAGTTCTATCTCTGGCACAACATGGTCCCTGAAAACCTCCAGGTATGGCTTTTGCAGCCTTAACAAAAAACTAAAATTCTTAATGAAATTTAAGCATCCACCAGACCAGTGACTTCATCATGGCCATCTTACTTTCAGTTCACTGTAGGGCTATTCTCTGTATTCCAGTAACATGTAAAATGCTGTAATCTTACCTTTCACAAACCAGCATATCTGGAGCAAATGTTTTAAGAACGAATAAAGAATGATGCATGCTATCTAGGAAGAACAGTAGTAATGACATAAAATTAGTACTAGACATTTTATATTGTTGCAGAGAAAGCCAGCATGCAGCAGATTCAAGCTCCTTTGTACTGGTGTTTCTGGGAAGTCACTGCATTGCTAGAGATTACATTCTAGGTCTTAATTTTTTAATGGAATAACTGAGATAAAATTTTTTTTATGATTGGGTTTTAGTCATACAATGTTCTAACACCTGTCCCTTCACGAGTATGCATTTCCCACCACCAATCTTCCCAGTTTCCTTCTACCACCCCCAACCTGCCTGTATCTGTGGCAGGCACTTTCCTTATTTATCCCTCCCTTCTTTTGATTATGGTTTGCAATACAGATACTGAAAGGTTATGTTTGTTACTTTACCTATTTTCAGCAGTTCTTATTCAAAGTGATAATATTCAAAGTGATAATTTCCAACTATCTTTGTCCTAGTGGTTCCTTCTCTATCCTAACTTCCTTCTCCCCCAGCACTTGAGGCAGGCTTCCAACTGTGTATTACTCCTCCTGGCCCTTGTTTCCACTGTCCTTGGGTATTAATTTCATTATTTTAATACCCATTAATGAGTGCAATCATTATATGTCTGTCTCCATCTAACTCATTTCACTCATCATGATACTCTGTCCATTTATAATTGATATTTCATCTCTTCATTTTTTTTCATCTACAGCTGTGTAAATGTACCATAGTTTCTCTGACCAGTCATCTGTTCTCGGGCACATGGGTTGTTTCCAGATTTTGGTTATTGTAAATAGTGCTGCAATGAACTTAGATCACTCTACCCTTTTTACTTTTAGTTAGGTATGGACTTGTAACTTTGTCAGTGGAGCAAGTGAAAATATTATCTTTGGGGCTGAGGGGATTGAGCTAAAGGGACCTTCTCTATCTATTGAGGAAGCTTGGGATGTAATGCATAAAAGGTGAAAGTCATAAGATGTAAATACACTGTTTTCTCTTGGGCCGGAGCGATAGCCCAGCGGGTAGGGCGTTTGCCTTGCATGCGGCGGCCCATGCTGGCCTGGGTTCGATCCCCGGCATCCCATATGGTCCCCGAGCACCACCAGGAGTGATTCCTGAGTGCAGAACCAGGAGAAACCCCTGAGCGTTGCCGGGTGTGACCAAGAAAGAAAACAACAACAACAACAAAAAAAGCAAAACCCCTTATTTTCTCTCTCAAATCACTGTCCCCAGTGAATACTTTCACTGGTATTATATAGGACATTTCTGTTGTGTCAAACCATGGCATTAATAATTTGGGACTTTAAATTAAAGGATTGTATTGCTCTGACATATCTTTTCTCATAATTACCTTCTGAGGGAAGTACTATCTTTTTATAGATGGGAGAAGTATGTTTGAGGTACAACTTTCCTTAAAGGCTAGCGCACATTATTAAACCTAGATCTGACTGAAATTATGTTCTGTTATATTTTCTCTAAGATGCAACATGTTGTATTATTTGATAGAATGATACCAACCTTTCAGATCCAGTTTTTTTCCCCATGAAAGCTGATCAGGTATTTGGAAGATAAATCTGTCTTATGTGAATTTAGATTTTTAGACTTTCTTCCTTTGCCTACCTAGAGATAGTTCACCCGAGGTAAAGTTCTGATTACTCTGGAAAGAATTATCAATTCTTGAGTAGTCAGGATTCTAGTATTAGTTATGAAGGACTTTGGGTCTGAGTCTTCATTTATGGCTATTAACATTCACCAATACTCACCTATGTTCCATATATCAGCGTCAGGGAGCTGATTAGCAGCATTAGATTTTTCATTTGATTCAAGTGTTGGTGAAATTACCTTTAGCAGATTAAGTGGCTCTGAAATAAACCAGACATTACAGAAGTAGAGTGGAAGCTTTCCTTTTTTAAAGTTTTTAGTTTTGGCAAATGGAGTACATGGGGCCACAGAACTTGATACCTCTTATCTGCCCTTTCCCTCAAATGACTTACCGTCATCTACAGCACTTCTATTAACACAGTTGGCCTCATGATCCTTGAGTCTTTTGATTGGTACTACATGGCAAGCATTGTATTTGCAGGTAGCCATCTTTTTGGCAATTTTTGGATTTTTCTAAAAGGAAAAAAATTCTTGTTTAATGACTATTAAATTTTACCTGTATTATCCTTCTTTCCTTTCTGGAATGGCTAAAGACACCATTTTATTCTTTTTAAAAAAATTTGGGCCATATCCAGTAGTGCTAGGGCTTAGTTCTGTCTCTGCGCTTAGGAATCACTCCTGGTGGTGCTCAGGGATCCAACCTGCATTGACTGCCTGCAAGGCAAACACCCTACCCAGCTTTACTATCACTCTGACCCCAAGCTTAAAAAAAATTTGAGCATAGTTTCTGGGACTTTGTGCTACACCTAGAAAATACAGACAGGCTCTGTGCTTAGGGGATCATGTGGTGCCGTGGACCTAATGGCCACATTTAAAGCCTTAGTACTATCTCTTTGCCTTCCTACCCCCTTGGAAACACAAAAGCCTTTATTATTTTAAAAATAGATTTTTTTTGTTCTTATCTTTTAAAAAATATTTTATTATACCATCACGAGATATACAATTACAAGATGTTCATGTTTGAGTTTTGATTCTACAGTGTTCCAGCACTCATCCCTCCACCCGTGTCCATTTCCCATCACCAATGTCCCCACTTCCCTCCCCTTTCCCCCCAGCCTGCCTCCATGGCAGGTTCTTTAATTCCTTTCTCTCTTCCTCTCCTCTCTTCCTCTCTCTTTGCTTCCCTTTCTTACACATAAAATAAAGCCTTTAACCTTTTATATTCCTATATTCCTCCAATGACCTAATAGTAACTATCAGGGAATTTACCTTTTTGCATGAAGCCAGGTGGTACTGTAATCTGTGGGCTGGTATCCGGTGGTGTGGATTATAAGGACATGTTTCAAAGACTTCTGGCTCCATCAGGCTAATTGCAGGAAAGGGGTTGGCAGAGAAAATATTGACTTAAGATCAGGTGTTTTTATTTCCCCCTCCCTCCAGTGCTTGGAATTGAGCTTGGAGCCTCATACCAGCAAGGCTGCTGAGCCACATCTCCGACCTGGAGATCAGGTCAGGTAGTTTAAACTTCTTAGGCCTGTACATTTGTTCTAAAAGAGAAGGATATTGATGTCTCAAGTCTTACATATGGATGTTTTTGGGCAGAAGTAAAGCAGTAACTTAATTTGTTAGATAATAGAACTTCGCTATTTACATGTGTTGGAAGACAAGACAAAAACATTTTATGTAATTTAGTCTTACAGATTGTTAAATAGACCATTCTGCTGCAATAGAGTACTAAACAGGAAGATGGGCTTAGGCCTGGGAGATTGCACAGTTGTTAGAGCACATGCCCAGCATATATGCAAAGCCCTGACACTGACCTTAGGAACTGCATAGCTGCCAAGTCAGTATTGCCGAGTGTACTTTGATGGCTTCTAAGCATCACCGTGGCCCTATAACTAAAATTTCGACTGATTTTCTTTGAAAATTTGTAGTGGGGTAAGATGAAGTTTAATTTTATAATCTTGAGAACTGGAGAAAGCAAGACTGTGGTAGCTGGATCATTTACTTTCCACCACTGCTCCCTCCCATTTATCTTCCTGATCTATTTAAGTTAAGCTTTTTAGATAAGGATGCTCCCTGGCAAATGGATGAGCACAGCTACTCTTGGTAGGGACTGGAAGAATGAACAGCAGTGTGATGTTCAAGTTCAGGCAACTTGGTAAGTAAGAATTCCAGTTTGAGCTTTCTAAAGTTATGGGTATTAAGATTTAAAGATTCCTATGACTAAGAATACATAATCTTAAATCTGCTGTATTATACTGCCAATAGGAGGTCTACTTTCGCTTATCTTGGTTAGCTGTCTTTAGCTACCAAGCAGATTTTCACTTCTAAGTCTCCCAAGTTTCCAGGCAACAGCTATAGCTGATATTTCTGCAAAGCAGGGACAGTCTTGATAGGGGGGAAAAGAGAGCAAGGCAAATTGGCATAAGCAATAGAGATAGAAAAGTGCCAAGAACTTCCCATTTTAGTTCTGCTTTGCATCATACCTAGGGCATAGGTAGACGGCACCCAGCTAGACTGTTAAAATGAAAATTTAAATAATTGTTTTAGGCAATTAAGTTCAGAGATTTAGACTTAGTACCCTTTAGGAATACAGCAAGAGTGGTTTTAAAAAAAAGCTAATATTGCATGTTGTTGATTATATTAGAGCCATGAACATTTATGAAGTTAGTTGTCTGGAAAATAAAGGTAATATAATATTGTATTAAATTGTTTTTGATTCTTAAGATAATGGAAAGAGCTCATATATAGTCCTCAGAGAACTTAAGTCCTTATTTCAACCTTAAGTCTAGAAAAGCATGAAGTCTGACCAGACTGAAAAGGACAGTTAATAAACAAAGGGAATTTCATGATACTTGGTATGAAGTCAGCAGTCTGGATTATTTAGTAGCTGATGGCTGAATATTCCAAGTAGGACGACCAAGTTTACATTGGAGGCTATTTGACTTAGTACATATTATACATGGAAAAAGTATTCCAATCTCGCTACCTTGACACTTAATTATAGTCTAAAGGTCTTGAAATCTACTTTTTTTGGGGGTCACACCTGGAAATGCTCAGGGGTTACTCCTGGCTCTGCACTCAGGAATTACTTGTGGTAGTGCTCGGGGGACCACATGGGATGCTGGGATTGAACCAGGTCGGTTGCGTGCAAGGCAAATGCTCTACCCTCTGTGCTATTGCTCCAGCCCCAACCTACCTTATTCTTGAAGCAGTGTTTCAAGAATCTGAAGTTCACGGGAAAAGGACAACCTTCTATAAGGCAAAATAAGGAAAAAAAACTGTTTGAAGAGGGAAAGTATAGTAGCCTTCAGTTATGTGATGTGAATACACCTGTTCAAGCTACCTCTTTCTTTCACTTTATGGTTTCTGGTTTCTCAGAGGCTGGGAGCTTTTTGATGTCATAGATAAATCTTGTAAAAGTGATTCTTAATCTGATGCGTATGAGAAATGATGAGTATTTTAAAGTGACAGATTCTTTGGCCCCTCTCCAGAGTTACTGGATTAGAATCTTAACCAGTGGGGTCTGCCTGTGGCTTTAAAAAGAGTTCCACAGGGGATTCCAATTTGTAGTCAGGGTTACTAGGTCCTGCTCTGGTATAAACAGAAAATACCTGGAAGGAATTATTGCTGGGTATTTCCAGCTAAGTTTTCTTAGTCTTTATTCAGCAAGGGCCTCTTTCTGACCTTTTTCCTCTGACTTTTTTCCTTCCATGGCCCCCAGCCCTTCATTTTACTCCCTAGCCTTGTGCTGTGGCCCTGATATAATTTTCACCTGTAGACTCCTCTTGGACTATCCTGGGGACTTGTATCATGGTCATATGGTCCCTTGTCGAGAAAGGCTTTAAAAAGTGCTGGTGGTGTGATTGGTTCCATTTTGGGGGAGCATCTCCTAAGAGGCATGTCCTAAGAGGCCTTGGGCCCCTCCTTGCCAACCAGACTTGTGATTCTATTAGGGGGCCCAATGTTACGGTGCTGCTTGGGATCTCTTCTGGGGATTGTCTGCCAGAAATAGTTGGGGTAGCCCGAGGGCTGCACCCAGTAATGCTTGGGGGAAAAGCGTGATCCCAGGGATCAACCACGATTTGCTGCATGCAAAGCATGTGCCTTAATTTCTATACTATCTCCCTGGCCCAACTGGTTTTCATCTTGAAGCCTCACATTTTCCTTAGTGGAGTGTCAAATAGAATTTTACAGAAAGCAACATAAATTCAGTTTATGTGAAAAAGCTGGTTTTGTGCCGATGTAGCATGACTTAAGCCAAATATTTACATAAGCCTTATCACTCAATTACTTCTACAATTATGTAAGAGATTGCCACTGTTTTTTAAATTAGGTTATAAATTAGGAGCCCAATTTAGTGGTAATAGCTTAAAGGTACATATCTAATACATACTTGAGTACATTATTATTTAAGGTTAGTGTATTAAGTACCTGTTATATAGGAAATAACTAGGTCACCACTTTACACTTAATACACACATTAAGTCCCATGAGATAGGAATTATAAATATTTTACAACTGGATCACAGCTGTTAAATGAGAATACTGGAATGTAAACTGATTCTAGAATCCTTATCCTTTAGGTTATAAAGCTCAGTCCACTGTTCTCAACATCATTTGAATTTAAAATTCAGTCTGATAACAAAACATAGGCTTTCCTAAGATAACATGTATAGGCAAATAAGTGTTTCTACCTTTGGTAATTTTACAGTTCAGCTAGGTGACAGTATAATATGAAATGGGTAATTAAATTATGGAACCTAATTTAGATACAAGGCGATATAAAAGTTCACTGTGGGATGGTCTTGAAATTGTTTGAGATAGAGCCTGAAAACCAAATAGAATTTGGGTCAGCAATACAGAAAGCATTAAGTAATCAGAAAGGCAGAAATGAAAACTTAGCCCCCAGTAGGTTAGGAAATACTATTGAGGGGAGATCAGAAAATAAGATCAACTCAGTAGGAAGAAACTTCAAAATGTTGTTTTGAAAAAAATAAGTGAGCATAAGAAATACATGTGAGAAAGAGTTAATGGAACTACCAACCTGTAGGAAGACCACTGCTCCACTGCTGCACAGCTTTCTGGATGTGCGAGGCCCTTGCTTCTTCCTTTTTTATACTCTTCCATCAAGGTAAAAGACCAATAGAAATTTCACAGATGTGTTTAGAAGAAGCTGCGTTCTGTGATGATAGCAGGTGATTCTAGTCTTAAAGGCTAGTATCACCCTATACCAGGCCTCTAGATGCCCAGGGATATAAAACAGAAAAACTGAAGTCAGACTGTTTTACAAAATGGTGAATTCTCCTTTAGAAATGTTTAACATTCATGTGTTAATAATTTCATCTTTTTGGGGCCGGAGCAATAGCACAGCGGGTAGGGCGTTTGCCTTGCAAGCAGCCAACCTGGGTTCGATCCCTGGCATCCCATATGGTCCCTGAGTACCGCGAAGAGTAATTCCTGAGCATCACCAGGTGTGACCCAAAACACACACAAATTAAATTAAAAAAACATTAAAAAATAGAATGACATCTTTTTTGTTAAAGATACATCCCTTATAAACCACAATGCCCAAGTGGAGGGAGAGAGAGAGAGAGAGAGAGAGAGAGAGAGAGAGAGAGAGAGAGAGAGAGAGAGAGAGAGAGAGAGAGACAGAGAGAGACAGAGAGACAGAGAGACAGACAGAGAGAGAGAGAGAGAGAGAGATAGAGAGAGAGAAAAGTGCCTGCCATAGAGGTGTGTTGCGGAGGGAGGAGCTATGAGGGGTGGGAGGGAAACTGGGGACATTGGTGCTGGGAAATGTGCACTGGTGGAGATATGGGTGCTGGAACACTGTAGACTGAAACCCAATCATGAACAGCTTTGTAATGATCTAACTCAAGGCGATTCATTCTTTAGGGAACAGACATTGCTTCCTTAAATGCATATTATCTCCTTCCCTTCATCCAAGGTTTACTGGGATAACATAAGAACTCTGGGTATAGAAAGTGGGAATGATTGAAAAGCAGGGTAAAGGTATTGGAAAGAAGGTAAATCTGAATAAAATAGTTTGAGTTTTTCTGAGGGCCTTCTGTATTTTGCTTTGGAAAAAATGAGAGTTGATTTTCTTGAAATGATAACATTTTACTGCTAAATATATCCAGTTGCCCAAGATTTAAAAGTTGATTATTGATTTCCTGAATCTTAACTGGTTCTTCATGGGGCTTATTTCCTAATTTAGTCTTTGAAAACATTTATTTATTCACAATTTTGACACTGTGGAATCATATCTAGGGCCTCACACATGTGATGAATGTATTTTACCATTGAGCCACATCACAACCCTTTCAATTTAGTCTTGATAATCAACAAATTAAGCTAAATAGCTAGATCAAGGGGCTGAGCACATGCTTTGCATGCAGGGAACCTGAATTGATTACCTGGAACACATGGTTTCCAAGCACCACCAGGAGCAAGTCAGCAGTACTTAGCAGAAAATAGCCCTTGAGCACTTCCAGGCCTGTCCAGCCCCCTCTCCCCCACTCCCATCCAACAAACAAAAACCAAAGAAACCCAAACCCCAAATATCTCAAAAAAAGTTAACAAATCAGTGTATTGAGCACTATTGTGCCCAAGAGTTATTTTCTGGGTAAATGTTTTTCAGTATGCGCCTGATGGAGTCTTTACACCAAAACCCCAAGATATTTGTAAATGAAGACCATTTGTATAAGAGGACTTCTAGTCCCACTACAGACCCCATAATTATGATTGATATGATTTTTTCAAACATTAAAAATATATTTAACAGTTGTAGTATCCATGGTTTTCAAGTAAGAGTGCCCTGGAACCACCTGGAAGCCTTGTTAAACAGTCTCTGAGCCTATTCCACAGTTCTAGATTTAGTATTCTTGGGTGGGGCCTGAGTCTTTGTATGTTTAACAACTTTCCAGGTGATGTTGAGCTTCAAAAACTGTGAAGGAACCTTTTGCTCGCTGCTTTGCCATCTCAGGTGAGGCTTGCTTCCAGTCGACATCACTGGGCCTATTCTGGAGCAGGAGGCAGAACCCCCCACACACACACACACACACACCGCTAGATGGATCCCAGCAGCCTCCACAACTGCCCTACGCCATGTTGAGGGCCCACACCACATCTCCTGAAGCACGTGGCCACTTACACAACCATGGAACATATTTATTCAACAATTTACATGCTTCTCAGAGTTGTTGTTATTGCATTCTTCGAGAATGAGCAGAGTAAACAGAGAGCAAATTCCTGCTTAATCCCTCAGCATTTTCCAAAGGGGTTAACTACAAAGACTTAGCATAGAGCACGAAAAAAAAAACACTAGAAAAACAATGGGGGGGAAAACCCTACAGTCCGACAATCTCACTCAGTGAAAACAGTATCACCAAAACAAACAACATCAGTTAGTCCTCAGATAATGTCTATTTTTTTTGACTTTTTAAGTCACACCCAGCAATCTGAGGGGTTCCTCCTGGTTCAGCATTCGGGAATCACTACTGGCGGTGCTCAGGGGACCCTACAGGATGTCATGGAGCAAATCTGGTAAGCAGCATGCAAGGCAAAAGCCCTCCCTGCTGTACTATTGCTCTGACCTCAGACAATGTCTTTGTGATAGTAGGATGAAGATGTTCAATGAGTTCAAAGAAACGACAGCACAGGGAGTCAGCAGAGCACAAGAAAGTATGAGTCAAAATGAAAAAACTACTATAGTCAGAAATGACAAATGAAGAACATGGTAATAGAAAAAAGTCAATAGAAAATAAAAAAGAAGGGGAAAAAGTGAAGCTCCGAGCAGCAGAATAACAGAAGCTGAGCAAAAGATCAAGGGGTTCCAAGATGAGAAGGAGGAAACTGCTAAGACACAGCAGGAAGTGGAAATAGTCTGAAATGCAATGAACACACCCCAGAGGACTGTGGGATGGGTTCAGAGGAGCAATGTAAGAATCATCTAAGTATCTGAAGAGCAGGAAGGCATGTGTCAGGAACAAACAATAGTTAAAGAAATCATCAGTGGTGCTGGAGCGATAGCATAGCTGGTAGGGCATTTGCCTTGCACACAGCCAACCTGGGTTTGATCCGCTGGCACCCCATATGGTCCCCCGAGCACTGCCAGGAGTAATTCCTGAGCAGAGAGCCAGGAGTAATCCCTGAGCATTGCTGGGTGTGACCCAAAAAAGCAAAAAAAAAAAAAAATCACCAGTGAGAGGCTGGAGCAATAGTATTGTGGGAGGGCAGTTGCCTTGCACACAGCTGACCTGGGTTTGATTTCTGACTTCCCGTTATGGTCCCCTGAACACTGCCAGGAGTAATTCCTGAGTGAAGAGTCAGGAGAAACCCTGAGCGTCGCTGGATGTGACTCAAAAAGCCAAAAAAAAAAAAAAAAGAAAAAGAAAAGAAGAAGAAATAATCCATAAGAAATCATCAATAAGAAATTCCCAGAGTTTAGGATTACAGGCACTGAGATCCCACAGAGTCCCAGTGAAAATAGACTCACTTAGGAAAATTCCAAGATACATTATACTCAAAATGATAAAACCAAAAGATTTAGAGGCAGAATATCAAATGCGGCAAGCTAAAAAACAAAGTAACTTACATACAAAAGGAAAGCCCGTAAGATATACAGCAGATACATCAAATGAGACTTGATCCAGAAGAGTATGGAAGGATACAGTAGAGAAACAACAATATGAACACCTCACTGAGAGTACTCTGTCCAGTTAAATTATCATTCAGATTTGAAGGAACTACACAGAACCTCATGGACAGACAACATCAGAGGGAATTCATATCCTTGAAACCTGTTTTGCAAGAAGCTTTAAAAGAACTTTAAAATGAAGTTATGAAATTTGCCTATAAATGGATGGACATGAAGAGGATCGTGCTGAGTGAAATTAGCCAGAGGGAAAAGGACAGATATAGAATGACTGCATTTATTTGTGGGATATAAAAAAAAATAGCATGATACCAATATCCAATACCAGACAAAACATGGATCAGGAGGTCTTGACAGTGGGTAGAATCTACTGCAAATGTGTGGGAGTCAGAGGTTAGGTAATACAGAGAAAGAAACAGTGTACTAATGATTATTGTAAATGATAATACCAGCGTAGAACTCAGCATTGAAAGTAGGCAAAAGGATATACATGATAACCTCTAAATTATGTATTGCAAGCCACAATAAGTAAGAGAGGGGATAGAGAGAGAGAAAGAGAGAAAGAGAGAGAGAGGGGTGAAAATTTCCTGCCATAGATGCATGCTGGGGGAGGGGGGAAATCAGGGGACATTGGTGGTGGGAAATGGGCACTGGTGGAGGGATGGGTGCTGGAACACTGTATGACTGAAAGCAAAATATGAACACTTTTGAAATTTATATCATGGTGGCATAATAAAAAATAAAAAAAAACTCCTTTAAAAGTCAGGAGAAACTTCCCATCATGTACCATTAATTATGGCACTCACTATTATTATTATTATAATTGAATATTGAATATAATGAATATTGTTATTTTATTATAACAATAGAACAGTTTGGGAGTAATTGGGATTTGATATGAATCCTAAAAGAAGAATTAGTAGTGAATAATGTAGGCATTCTTGATTGGGATATAAAAGAGAGAAAGGTGACTGGAAAAGGGAGTGGTTGATCAGTGCACAGCTTCATATAGAAACTTGTGGAGGTATAGGGCTTAAAATGTTGTAGGGGCTGGGAGATTGCTCAGAGTGGAATGCACTGTGGGGCCCCAAATGTGATCCCCTGTCATCACTGGGTGTGGTTCTGGTGGCTCCCAATATCACTGTGCTATGTTGCTGGGCTGTGTATCACTGGGGAGTAAGTCCCTGGATCCCCAAGCACCACCCGGAAGCACCCCTAATCTCACCTCCCTGCAAACTTTGGCTCTAGATTATGAAGAGCCTGAAGAGCTGTCCCTCTCCTCACCCATTTTTTCAGTTTTACCAAAAATACTGCAGAGCTAGAAAGAGGAAGTTGTTGCTGCTGAAGAGCAAGAGGAAGCACAAGAAGACTGTGGGCCTGTGAGCAGCAGTGACTCAGGGCCAATTGCAGAGCAACAGGAAGCCCAGTGCACCAACCAGCCTGGGTCTCTGGGCCTGGAGGGTGTCACCATACAGCCTGAAACTGTTGGGGAACATAGGTTTTGCTGTCCAGAGGCGCCTCTCTTTTCGGTGGCCATCATGTCTTTGGCCTCTGCATACCAGCATAAGTTAGCAGAGAAGCTCACTATTCTGAATGATCGAGGTCAGGGGGTCCTCATCCGAATGTATAATATCAAGAAGGTAAGCCTGAGCAACAGGGCGACTATTTGCTGTTTCCGCAACAGTAGGGTGGGGATTCATTAGGCCTCAAGTCAAGCAGTCGGACTCTCCTCCTTCCCACTGGATTGCCTCCAGTTACAGTAGCCAGAGCTAGGACTCAGCCTGGAGACTTCTTTTTTCTTCCTACTTGTGATTCCTGGCCCCAGGAGAGGCCTCTTGCCTGTTTTAAGAGTAGAGGTAGAGGTGGGAAATAATCGTGTTCTGAGTCTAGAGTCTAGAATTCTGGATATTATTGTTTGTTGCTGGCCTCTCTCCCACTCTGAAGATATCTGAAGTGGTGTAAAAACTTTGGCAAAAGCTTTTCTGTGAAAGCACTTCCTTAAAAGGGGGTGGGGGAGATTGAAAAAGGATAGGTACCTTCTGAGGATGTACGGCTTAGAATAAGAACAGTGGAACTGGGAGAAGCTGAGGGCAAGCCTCAAATTAACAGACAGGCACGGTGAGAGTGAGGGAGTTCCGGGAAGAGAAAAATGGGACGTGGAGGGGACTTTTGTGCATTTTGCAATGAAGCTCTCACCAGGAACATGGTTCTTTATCCTTGTGTCTCTGGTAAGTGCCCCTTGGGATGAGGTACTTATTTAGAGGACATAATTGTGACATTGAGTCTCCTACAATGTCTAACCCCCAGCTGCTGCTTTCTCGCTTTTCCGGCTTCAGCTGAGGGGGTGGGGAGAGCTTCCTCTTTGTACTGAGACTGAGCAGACATTAACCTTCACCCAGCAAGACAATGTATGGTTATTTTACTCTTCTGATTGTTCACTTAACACACTGATGCTGGTACTGCAATCTGTAAATTAAATCACATTCAAGTGTGAGCCACCAGTGGCATGTCTGGAGTCAGTGTGTTTATGTCCTGCAACTTGCTCCTCATGTGCTTCTAGGCTTCTTTAAAATAAAGGATTCCCAGATTCCCTTTCCTTAAAAGAGAGTGTAAGAATGAATTTTGCAGGAAGTATGTTTCTGAGGTGCAGGGGAGAGGGTTGAAATATAGTATGCTTTATCTGTGCAGACTTGTTCAGATCCCAAATCCAAGCCAGCTTTCCTACTGGAGAAGTCAATGGAATCATCTCTCAAGTACATCAACAAGAAATTTCCTAACATAGATGTCCGAAACAGCACGGTGAGAATTTGACCCCTTTCCTCCACATTCTGTAAAAAACACTCTTTGATTGAGTGGCTCGGGCTCCCTTTAGACTGCTTCTTTGAGTGTGGGAAGGGATAGAGTGAGCATTGTTTTTTTGGAGGGGGGTTGGGTTACACTGGGTTGTGCTCAGGGCTTATTCCCTTGTTCTGTGATCACTCCTTGCAAAGCTTGGGGAACCATATGGGGTTCTGGGGAGCCGACCTGTGTTGGCTGTGTGTAAAACAAATACCCTACCCCTGTACTATTGTTTGGACCGCTAAAATAATCTTTTATTTTTCTTTTTTGGGTCAAACCTGGCGATGCTCAGGGTTTACTCCTGGCTCTGCACTCAGGAATTACTCCTGGCGGTGCTTGGGGGGACCATATGGGATGCCGGGAATCGAACCCTGGCTGGTCGCGTGCAAGGCAAATGCCCTACCCGCTGGGCTATCACCCGGCCCCAATCTTTTAAAAAATTAACTCCCTTCCTTCCTTCCTTCCTTCCTTCCTTCCTTCCTTCCTTCCTTCCTTCCTTCCTTCCTTCCCTTCCTTCCTTCCTTCCTTCCTTCCTTCCTTCCTTCCTTCCTTCCTTCCTTCCTTCCTTCCTTCCTTCCTTCCTTCCTTCCTTCCTTCCTTCCTTCCTTCCTTCCTTCCTTCCTTCCTTCCTTTTCCTTCCTTTCTTTTCCTTTCTCCCTTCCTCCCTCCCTCCCTTCCTTCCTCCCTCCCTCCCTCCCTTTTCTTACCTCCCTCCCTCCCCTCCCTTTACTCCCTCCCCTCCCCCCTCCCTCCCTCCCTCCCTCCCTTCCTCCCTCCCTCCCTCCCCTCCCTCCCTCCCTCCCTCCCTCCCTTTTCTTACCTCCCTCCCTCCCTTCCTCCCTCCCCCCCCTCCCTCCCCTCCCCCTCCCCCCTCCTCCCTCCTTCCCTTCCTCCCTCCCTTTCTCCCTCCCTTCCTTCCTTCCTTCCTTCCTTCCTTCCTTCCTTCCTTCCTTCCTTCCTTCCTTCCTTCCTTCCTTCCTTCCTTCCTTCCTTCCTTCCTTCCTTCCTTCCTTCCTTCCTTTTCCTTCCTTCCTTTTCCTTCCTTTTTCCTTTCTCCCTTCCTCCCTCCCTCCCTTCCTTCCTCCCTCCCTCCCTCCCTCCCTTTTCTTACCTCCCTCCCTCCCCCTCCCTCCCTCCCTCCCTTCCTTCCTCCCCTCCCTCCTTCCCTTCCTCCCTCCCTTTCTCCCTTCCTTCCTTCCTTCCTTCCTTCCTTCCTTCCTTCCTTCCTTCCTTCCTTCCTTCCTTCCTTCCTTCCTTCCTTCCTTCCTTCCTTCCTTCCTTCCTCCCTCCCTCCCTTCCTCCCTCCCCCCTCCCTTCCTTCCTTCTGTCCGTACTTCCTTCCTTCCTTCCTCCGTCCCTCCCTTCCTCCTTCCCTTCCCTCCCTCCCTCCTCCCTCCCTTCTCCCTCATCCCTCCCCGTCCCTCTCTCTCCCTCCCCTCCCCTCCCTCCCTCCCCTCCCTCCCTCCCTCCCTCCCCTCCCTCCCTCCCTTTCTTTTAATTTTTTTCCTTCTTCATTGGCTGTATAGTACCAAACAATCCACTCAGGGCCTTGAGTATGCTAGGCCTGTGATCTACCACTTGAGCCGTATCTCTGGTCTTCTTCTCCACCACCCACCCCTAAAAGTTTTTTAAGGCTCAGCCTCAAGGCTTTAACTCCTGTGGATTTAAGAATTCTGAGACAGAGCCAGGGAGATAAATTAAAGGGCTGGAACACTTGCTTTGTTTGCAGGAGGCCTGAATTTGATTCCCAGCACCATGTGGTCCTCTGGGCAATAACAGGAATGACACCTGAGCATTGAGGCAGGAGTAGCCCCTGAGTTCTACTAGGTGTGACCCAATAAAAAAAAAAACAAAACCCCAAGAAAACAATCCTAATGTAGAAGTTGGAGGGATAGCTCAAAGGGTTGAATGTGGGGCTTGCTTTGTGTGCAGCAGACCAGGGTTTGATCCCTGACACCCCATATGGTCCCCTGAGCCTGTGAGGAGCACAGAACCAGGAGTCAGCCCTGCCCACTCTTGGGGGTCGCATTCCCACCCCACCCCCCCCCCCCACAAGGGCTAAATGCATGCTTTGCATGCAATAAACTGGGTTTGAGCCCTTGTACCACATGGTCCCTTAAGCACTTCTGGGAGTAACCCTGAGCACTACCAGGTTTAGTCCTAAAACAAAACAAAAATAAGGCCTACAAATGAGAGGGGGCCAGAGAGATAGTACAGTGGATTAGGCACTTGCGTTGCACATAGCTGACCTGGATCTGATCCCCAATACTACATGTGGTTCTCTGAGTAATTCTTAAGCATAGAGCTCAGAATATGCCCCCTTGCACAGCTGAGTGTGACCCCCCAAACAAACAAAACAAAAAGATGTCTGAGATGGATGAGAACATTTAATTTTTGTAGAGGAAGATGGTTTCATCAGTCCAGTAAAATACATGCATTGTTGTTCCTGTTTCCCAGGATTATCTTGCTAATTGTTTTAAAATTACCCACTTAGCAGAATACTCTTTCCTTTTCCCTTATGACAGAAATGTAGCCCTAGATTTCTTACCGCTAGCATCTTCTCATTCTTCTTCCTCTAACCTAGTTGTAAATGATAAACCTCTTTCATTGGAAGGGACCTTAAACTTTTTTTTTTTTATCAGTAGTCTGTATCTTGTCAGGATCACATTCATCCAACCTATCTGTAGACAGTCTTTGTTTAAAAAATTATCAACACACTGGACGTTTTTAAACTTCATTTTTCAATTAAATTTCAACCCTTTTAAGAATGTTTTAGGTAAAACCCCTATTCTTCTTAGGTTATGGTTACTTTGATCACTTGTCATCTTGTTTTGTGTTTCAAAATTTTATTTTGTGTTTCTCAGCAACATTTAGGACCAGTTCATCGGGAAAAAACTGAGATAATTAAATTCCTCACCAATTACTATCAGTCGTTTGTGGATGTCATGGAATTTCGGGTGAGTTTGCCTCTTCCAGATTCCCAGTGTAGACATTGATTTTCAGAGGCTATTCTTTTCTTAGGAGAAGTTAATGCTATTTAATATTGTTTCTTGAAAAAAACAAGAGAGGTGTACTAATGGAAGGATATCTGAGATACGCAATTAGATGAAAGGCAAGTGCAGAATAGAATAGGATACAGTTGTATTTTTTATTTAAAAGACATATAGGCTACATACATATATGTGGATTGTATTAATAAAGGACAAATTTATTTTTTTAATTTGTATATATTAGTTTTTATTTTAACAAATATTTCATTCAGTTAAATAAATTCAGTAATAATATTCAATTTCATATGTTCACATCTATATGGTGAAAGTAAATACTGAGTTCTCATTGAGCAAATCTAGGAAAGAAAAATGTAATCAGCAATATATTTTTTCTTTTATTTATTTATTTATTTTTAAGTCTTTTATTATACCACTGTGAGATATACAAATAAAAAGATATACAATTAAAAAGTTCATATTTGGGTTTTTGGTCATACAGTGTTCCAGCACCCGTCTCTCCACCAGTGCCCATCTCCCACCACCAACATCCCCGGTTCCCTCCCCTAATAAAGGACAGATTTAGAATAAAAATTATTACAGTTGGAAGTGAGTTATAAATGTTGATAGCTTATTACATTATAATTTTTGCAATTTTTTGAGAAGCTACATCTGGTGGAGCCCAGGGCTTACTTCTGGATCTGTGCTCAGAGATTACTCCTGGCAGTGCCAGGATCAAACCCAGGTTGACCATGTGCAAGGTACCTGCTCTACTATTTCTCCAGCCCCAAAGAAAGACCCACTCCTTTTTTTGGTTTGTTTTTGGGCCACACCTGGCGATGCTCAGGGCTTACTCCTGGCTCTGTGATCAGGGGTCATTCCTGGTAGATTTGGAGGACTGCTGGCATGCTGAGGTTCAAACCCGGTTTGGCTGTATGCAAGGCAAGCATCCTACCTGCTATATTATCTCTCTCTCCTCCATTTTTGTAACTTTTAATAAGCAAATCGTTTTATGGGGTTTACGTTAAAACCAGTGATGCTCAAGACTTATTCCTGGCTCTGTTCTCAGGAATCACTCCTGGTGGGCTTGCGTAATGCTCTGGGATGCCTGGTATTGAACCCAAGTTGACTATGGATTCCCACTGTGCTATCTGTTTGGCCCCTAAAATTCCCTGATATTTTATTTTAAAAATCTATCAAAATATTCCCTAATATTTTATTTAAAAAATCTATCAAAATATTCCCTAATATTTTATTTTAAAAATCTATCAAAATATTCCCTAATATTTTATTTTAAAATCTATCAAAATATTCCCTAATATTTTATTACAGAGCTATTGAAATATCCCTAGTAGTATAATAAAAATGATTCAAATCTTGTTGATCTTCGAGTTATTCATATTTTGCCATGTTTGCTCCTTTCTCTATTTTTTTTCCAAACCATTTGAGTTAGTAGCAGGCATCCTTCAGTCCTCGAGTACTTTTAGCACACATCTGCTAAGAACAAAAATATTTTGTTATGTAACCCTCACACATTGATGGCACTCAGAACTCTAACTACTACAGTGTTATTAGTTAATGTATAAGCATGTTCACATAATTGCCTGAATAATTATATATATTAATTTAGTTGTTAGGTCCTTTAGTATTAATTTATTATAGTACCCAGCCTTTTTTTTTTCGTTTTTCGTGGAACTGAAAAAAAGACCCCAGACTATTTATTTTTCAGGTTATCTCCCAATTTGGATTTGTCTGATATATAGTGTTAGGTAGTAACTCTACATGGGTGATATTTGAGTTTTGTTTTACTTGAATTTAACAGTTGACATGAGCTATTTAAATAAATATAAAAACCATAAAATTATTTAATATTACATGGAATATTACACAGCCAGATATAGTATCTCAATTTTATAACACAACTTATTAAAAATTTTTCTTTCTTTTTCCCTATTTGAATAGGGTTATATCAATATGGGAAAAACTAAAGGGGAATATATTAGGTTGTTTACTCACTGTTTACTCAGATAAACATAGGGTAGAGTGGTTACTGATAATATCCTTTGTTAGGATTAAATTAATATATGTAAATCAGTAAACCTACATACATAGAAAATATTCTTAATGGTTAATGATTGATTTCTGACAACAAGGGATGAAATACAAGAACAACTCACTTGGAGTTTGAATTTTGGAATTTTAGCCTATCAGATCATCTGCATTTTAAAATTGTGTCTTGGGCCAGAGTGATCGTACTCTGTGAGGCACTTGTTTTGCATACAGCAGACCTGAGTTTGATTTCCAGCATCCCATATGGTCTCCTCAGCCTGCCAGGAGTAATTCCTGAGTGTAGAGGCAGGAGTAATGACTGAGCACCACCAAGTGTGGGCTCCCTGAAAAAAAATTGTGTGTATGTGTTCGTGTGTGCACGCCGCATGCATGTGTGTAGTAAGAGAGCACTGAGATTATCAGGGAAAGTGTATACTATAAAGTAACTTGTAAAACTCCAAGCTTTTGGCCCATTGACTGCTTACTGAGGAGGCACTCTCTATTCAGCAATGCTATTCTCATGCTATTTGGTGTTTTTTTTCTAAGAGTGTTGACCCTTCCCGTCTAATTCAGATAGCATGTTCCTTCTCCTTGTTTTAAAAAATTCATTTTCGTCTTCAATTTTACCCTTAGGATCATGTATATGAACTTCTAAACACCATTGATGCCTGCCAGTGTCATTTTGATATTGTAAGTTTTCTTTTTTATGCAATTCTGTTCTATCCTAAAACCATAGAAAAGGCAATTCTTGGATGAGAAAGGGTGAAATGGGACTAGAAAATGGCTCTTTCTAGGATAATAATACTTTTATAAGGAATGCTGACATTAATGTTTGTTCACATGTTTAGTACATCAGCAATGTGATTTAGTCAATACAAAATCTCACAATAGTCTTATTATAGCTCCTCAACTCCCAGATGTTGCCTTGTTTCTTGGTCTTCTTATATCTTGAGCTCAGTTTTTTTTTACTTTTATTTATTTATTTTTTGCTTTTTTGGGTCATACCCAGTGATGCTCTGGGGTTACTCCTGGCAGTGCTAGGGGACCATATGGGATTCTGGTGATTGAACCCATGTTGGCTGCATGCAAGGCAGATGCCCTCCCGCTGTACTATTGCTCCAGCCCCTTAAGCTCAGTTTTAGCCCCAGAGTTTTGTCATAGTTTTCTCCTTCTAAATTTTCAATCCTATCAGTTCTTCCTTTTTAAAAATCATACAATAAAACTTTTATTAACAAGTTGAACAGGTTTAGCTATTAGTGAAATGGAAAATTTCTAACCTTAAATCGAAATGTATGGCTAGAATGCAAGGTGATGCCATTACTGAGCAGCAAAAATGCATGACTGAAAATTAATTAACAGTCACCTGTCAGATGCAAGACCAGATTCAGGAGTTCCTCCTTTCATACAGACTCATTTCAGAGTCTGCTTAACACTCTCTGGAATGATTGGGGGAAATGGGAATTAATAGGCCTTTGGTTCTATTTTCTTATGTATTTTCGTCATAGAATCTCAACTTTGACTTTACTCGGAATTACCTGGACTTGATTGTTACTTATACTTCAGTTATTTTACTTCTGTCACGGATAGAGGATCGACGGATACTAATTGGTACCTACAACTGTGCCCATGAGATGGTGCATGGGCATAGGTGAGTTATGGGGAAAGATGTGATGAATGATCTCAAGGGCATGGATACAAGCTACCATGATTCTTCATATGAGAACTGGTTACCTACTTTAGTATCTGAAAGTTGTCAGTATCTCCCCTTGGGAATGCTGGAATTATCCGGGGGTGGGGGGTTGGGGGCGGTGGTAGTAGTCTTGGGTACAATTGGTGGATATTTTCTGTTACTTAAAGAATGTAAGTTTCCAGGGGACCAAGTGATTTTTTTTCTGAAAAGGGGGAAGTAGGTAAATAAGTTGGGGAACTGTTGGAGGACATGTTTAGCTAATCTGGAAGTTTTGTTGTTTTGCTCACTCCCAGCTTAATCTTATTTAAGCCAAGGTTCATTCTAATGAGATCTCTCTTCTATGTAAACACTGCTAGAGGGTGTGGCAGTTACAGAAGTCACCTTGATTGAATAACTTCTGACTTATACATCTACTAAGACTTCTATGTTTTCTAGATTGGGCACAGCTCCTCTTTATACCCACTGCACCCAACGTGGGACAGTTAGAACTTACCAGGAGACTATCACCCTGGCTACGCTGAGACTATAGGAAGACTATAGGAAGGATTATACTAGTTTGCTCTAAGCAGGCGAGTGACCATTTCAGTACACGAGAACAAGATACTCAGAATCACCCTGGTGCAGATAATAATAAGAAGGATCTTGTGGGTACCATCTAGATTACATGAAGTTCATGAAGTTAAGATGTATTACTTTATATCAGCCCTCTCTCTCTCCAGTGTTTTACATAAGAGATAATCTCCTTAGTCCTTGGCATAACCTTTGTTTATACCTGCAATAGGGGTGACACTACACTCTGTTTAGAGTTCTTTGTTGACATGCCCCTCCTGATTGGATTACTTTGGTGTATATAAGGGGCTGACTTGAGGCCGCTTCACCTTTTGCCTTTTGGTTCCTCAGCCTTCAGCTTTTGGCTCCTGCGGCTTTTGGCTTTTGGCTTTTGGCCTTTTGCTCCTTCTTCTGGGTAGGACTCAGCTCGGGTGAGATCCTCTCTCTTTGGTGGGAGATTTAGGCTCTTTTGTATGCTCCAAATTCAGACCACAGCTAGAGTTTGTTCATTATATTGGATTGCTGTGGAAGAGCTTTTGTACTATTAAAAGCCGTTTTGGAACTGCACCGGACTCGTGAGTTTTCATCTGTTCTCCCGGCGTCCTCGGAGGTAGAAGACAACCTCTGTCCTGATCCTGTTGGGGGACCCCGACATCCGGAGCTCCCAGACAGGGAACATCAGCAGTACATGATGGCCCAGCAAAATAAAATAACAGAATACTTATAAGGGTATACAAGAACAAGTTTTCTTTTACAGGTGGTTAACTTAAATATCTGCTAACGTATTATCCAGTTTGTATAATCTTTAATTAGTTTTTAATCCTGGACTGGCTTCCACGCTGCTTTTCAGATTATTGAAAAAAGCAAAGAAAATTCTTTATAGCATTAATAGGAATATTTGTAAGGTAAAGTCATTAGAAGTAACACATGACAACACATTTTAAGTCAAAAATAAATGGATTTTTGGGTCATCTACAGTTCTGTACCACTTCATTAGGGCAAAGGGAAGTATTCTAAGGGCTGATAAAATTAGGACCAGAGTGATCCACTTGGCTATGCCACATTGTTCTCTGTATATGTGTTTCCCATGTGTCTACAGAGTACTTCGGGACATGCCTTACCCATTATCTTTGAATGTATATGTATTCTTTTAGGTTGTATATATATATGTATATGTATATGTATATATATATATATAACAACCTAAGAGAACCTTAGGTTCATATACATATATATGAATTCAGGTACGTTGCATGTTCTGTAAGTTGTCAGTGTGAATTTATAGATTATCTAAGGCATGTGTCTAAATTTATGTTGCATTCTTAGAAAGAAGAAACTTCCATTGATCCATCCCAAGTAATGTGGTTCTAGCTGACCATATAGCTCAGTACACCTGAGCCTGGAGTGGGTGTTCTATATAAGTATTTCCATTTTTTAGCATGTAATTCTTAGGCGGTGATGGAGAACATTAACCTACACACCTTTTTTTTGGTGTTTGTATGCCCCATACTTAATTCTTTCTATGCACATTTTTATCACATATACAAACATAAGTGTTTACTTCCCTTTTTTGGTTCTCTGAGCTGTACCATGGCTGTCAGCAAAAGCAAGTGCCTTACCAAAGATGAAAAAAGGACCCAATGGGCTGGAGCGATAGCCCAGCGGGTAGGGCGTTGCCTTGCATGTGGCTGGCCCATGCCCGCCCAGGTTCGATCCCGGCATCCCATATGGTCCCCTAAGCACTGCCAGGAGTGATTCCTGAGTGCAGAGCCAGGAGTAACCCCTGAGCATTGCTGGGTGTGACCCAAAAAGCAAAAAAAAAAAAAAAAAAAAAGGACCCAAGAAGAAAGTGGTTGATCTATTTTCTTTTTAATTTTTTTATACCATGTGAGATATAGAATTACAAGGATGCTCATAATTGGGTCTCTACAGTACAATGTTCTAGAACCCATCCCTCCACCAGTGCCAATTCCACCACCCAATTCCTAAACACACCCACCCAAACCCTGCCTGCCCCTATTGCAGGTGCATTTTACTTCTCTATTTCTTTGTCTATGTCCCTGTATTTCTCAATTTCTCTTCTATTACACTTTATGGCTTGTCCTATAATACTAATAATGTATGTTGTCTCTACCTGAATATTTAATAGTGAGTTCTAGTGTGACATTATAATTCCTATTCCACATAACCTCTCCAGTCTGATGCAAATAGAATGATCGTTGAAGTGTACAAATGAGAAAGATCCTGAAAGGACCTGGTGCTAAAATACACTGAGTCTAAGATGAAACTGCGGTGGTGCACCTGCGCAGCCGTGGATCTGGAGACTGTCTTGCGGCGGTTGGCTGTGGTGGCTGGAGCTCAGGGTCACACCCACTGATCCCGGAGGCTGGGGACTGGGTGGAGGCCCCCAATCCTTGCTCCGAGTCCAGCAGGCACAGCTGCCTGTATGGTGAGCAGGCCCTAGGAGCTATGTAGGACATGACCAGGCGCTGGCTGAGCTCCATAGGGCCCCAAGAACTCCATAGGTTCATTCACCATGAGGCCGAGCTGCGCAGCCGTGGATCTGGAATATTTTCTAAGAAAGACTTAGGACATGAAAGCATCCACAATGCTTAATATAAGAAATATTGAAAAACTCTTGTCAACCCCAGGAACCAAAATTGCATTCGATGCCCTCAAGGGTCATGTATTTGAAATAAGCCTTACTGATCTGCAGAATGATGAAGTTGCATTTAGAAATTTAAACCGATTATGGGAAATGCTCAGGGCACAAACTGCCTGACAAACTTCCATGGCATAGACTTCACCCATGGTAAAATATGCTCCCTGGTCAAAAAATGGCTGACCATGACTGAGACTGATGTTGATGTCATCACTACTGGTGGTTATTTGGTTTGTCTGTTCTGTGTTGGTATCACTAAGAAGCACAGTAATCACATGCAGAAGCCCTCTGCGGCTCAGCATCAGCAAGTTTGGCAGATTCGGAAGAAGTTGATGGAAATCATGACTTGAAGAGGCGCAGACAAATGACTTAAAAGAGGTGGTCAATAAATTGATTCCAGACAGCACTAGGAAAGACACAGAAGAGGCTTGAGGCTTGCCAGTTCTATTTACCCACTCCGTGATGTCTTTGTTAGAAAAGTAAAAATGCTGAAGAAGCCTAAGTTTGAATTGGGAAAACTCCTGGAGCGTCATGGCGAAGGTAGTAGTTCTGGGAGAGCTACTGGGGAGACAGGCGCTCATGTTGAGTGGGTTGGACGGATACTAACCTTCCATGCAAGAATCTACTTAATACGCAGATGTTAATTGATAGCAAATAAAGTTTTATTTGTGCTGAAAAAATGTTTACTTCATGGTTAAGGGAGACCAATAAGTCCTTTTCCTATGTCTTATTGCAGTGACTCCAGTTTTGCCCGTTTGGGTCAGATGGTCTTGGAGTACGACCAGCCTTTGAAGAAACTGACAGAGGAGTTTGGGCCTCACACCAAGGCAAGTTCTCTTAGAGGGGGAAGGGTTCATCAGACAGAAATATACTATCCCTGCCATTGACACCGAGGATTTCTTTGTTTTTCTCCACAGGCTGTGAGTGGAGCCCTCCTCTCTCTGTACTCCCTCTTTGTCCGGAGGGACCCAGGGGGCTGAGCAGTGGCGCAGTGCCCAACTTCTAAGTCTCATCAGCACACCCCCAGCCATGATTAATCCTGCTAATTCAGACACAGTGAGTTTCCTTTGCTTCTTGTTTGCGAAGCCATTCTCCTTGTCGAATGTTTATGTAAAATGTGCTTCTTTCAGGACATATCAGCCACAAGAGTGATTTAGCCCTCTCCTAGGGAAGCTTCTTGTTGACCATCTCTTGTAGCTAAAAACTCATGATTAGTTTGAAACTTTTATTTGGATTAGTATGTGACTTTACCTAGAGAAATTTGGTAAATGATCAAAGAATAAATGTGGAGTAAGGCTCATTAAGTCCCTATTTAGCCCAGCAGGAATTTGAGAAAAGGATCAATTAATTAACAATTATTTATATCCAGCCTCTATATGGACCCAACATTCTTGTTTTACAGTATAGTAGGGAAGAACTTATAGCCTAACAGGGAAGATACACCATGTAGCCATAAAAATATGACTTAATGAAACAAGAAAAATGTGAAGTGCCAACAAGATTTATACTTTAAGTTGGAAAAGAACCAAGGTGTGTGTGTGTGTGTGGGGGGGAGACAATGGAGAAATAGTAAAGGGATTGGACACCTGCCTTGCATGTGGCTGACACTGTTTGATCCCTGACACCTCAAATGATTCCTTGAGCTCAGAAGTTATCTCTGAGCATGGAACCAACAGTAAATCCTGAGTACCACCTGGTGAGGCCCCCCAAAACAAAAAAAAAAAACAAACAAACATGAAATCAAAACACCTTCAAACAAACAAAAGCAAACAAACAAACAAATAAAAGCCCTTAAACCAATCCCACATTTATCAAAACAAAACCCAAGATTTTAAGGGAGAAATAATCAGTATTTTTTTTGATAGTTATTATTCCCAGTAATTCTGGGAGGTGCCAGGCTGGTGATACTTGGCCGGGCAGTGTGGGTCTAACGGTTTAAGATTAAGGAATGCTGCATTACTCAGACTTGATGGTCTTCAGGGCCTCCAGGGTCACACCTGGCTGTGCTCTGGGAATTTTGTGGAGTTGAACTGGAGTTCAACTATCTGGAGTTGACCATCTTCAATGATCTGGACTTGAACTCAGAATCTTGTGCATGTCAGGTATGTTGTCCAGATCTTCCCAAGAAGGTTTTGAATCTTGCTTTTTCTATTATTAAAAGTATCTGAGAGGCCAGAGAGATAGTACAGCAGGTCCTATCTCTTGCCTTGTATGTGGTTGATTGGATTCCATCCCAGCGCTGCCTATGATTCCCTGAGCCCTGCTGAGAGTGATTCTTTTTTTTTCAATTTATTTTTTAATTTTTTTGCTTTTTTGCTTTTTGGGTCACACCCGGCGATGCTCAGGGGTTACTCTTGGCTCTGCACTCAGGAATTACTCCTGGGGGTGCTCAGGGGGCCATATGGGATGCTGGGGATCGAACCTGGGTCGGCCGCGTGCAAGTCAAATGCCCTACCCACTGGACTATCGCTCTGGCCCTGAGCATGATTCTTGAGCAAAGCCAGCAGTAAGCTCTACTATGTGTGCTCTATAAAACAGAACAAAACATCAATAAAAATAAAGTAAAGGTGTATAAACTATTGAGGGGAAGTTGTATTAAACCTTTTCTCATTATATTCTTTTTACTTTATTTAAACACTGTGATTTACAAAGTACAATTTTTCACAATTCAGTTTTTAGAAACATTCATCGTTCAACACCAATCCCATTACTAGTGTGCTCCCACCACCACCAATGAACCTCATTTCCACCCCCTTCTTCATTCCTAGCTGGCACTAAATATTCTTTCTCCTTCACTCCATTTCTAGTATCTTACTTTTATTAACTGTCAGTTACTCAATTATTGTTTTGTCACTGACCCTAATCCAGTCTCATAAACAAAGCTGGTTTTAATTCTCAAATGCTTGATTGCCTTTGTCTTACCTCCTTAGTCTTTAGGGGAAAATCAAGTTAAATAACTGCTTGGTCATTTCTGTCTCTTTTCACAGATGGCCTGTGAGTACCTGTCTGTAGAAGTGATGGAGCGTTGGATTATCAGTAAGTGTTGTGGTATGAGATGGGAATGGATATAACAGCATGTTGCACGAAAGCAGATTCTAAATGTCTTCCTCTGTGCTGTTTTACCCACCTACAGTTGGGTTTCTTCTTTGTCACGGGTGCCTCAACTCTAACAGTCAGTGCCAGAAGCTGTGGAAGCTGTGTCTGCAGGGTTCCCTGTACATCAGCCTCATCCGAGAGGATGTGCTACAGGTGCACAAAGTCACTGAGGACCTGCTGAGCAGCTCTAAAGGGTGAGACGGAAGAGAGCCAAGCTCTTCTCTGGGGATTTTAAAGCTCCTCCTGATGTCCTTACCGAGTAGGAAAGGAAAGGACTAAAGGTTAAATGAAGAAACATTTATTGAGTGCCTGCTGTTATATATCTATATCTATATCTATATCTATATCTATATCTATATCTATATCTATATCTATATCTATATCTATATCTATATCTATATCTATATCTATATCATACTATATCTATATCTATATCTATATCTATATCTATATATCTCTATATATTTTTTTTGGGGGTGGGTGGCTACAGCTAGTGGTATTTAGGACTTTTTTAAAAAAGTTTTTTGGTCACATCTGGCGTTGCTCAGTGCTTACTCCTGATGCTGCACTCAGGGATCACTCCTGGCAGTCTCAGGGACCCTATGGGAGTACGAGAGATCGGTCAGCCATGTGCAAAGTAAAATGCCCTACTTGCTGTACTATCACTCTGGCCCCAAGGTTCTCTGGACTTACTCCTGGCTCTACATTCCTGGTGGTGCTCAGGGGACCATACGGGTGCCAGTATTAAACCTGGGTTGTTAATTAATAAGACAGTGTAGAGGCTACACTATTGAACATGTGATCTTAGATAAGTGACTTAAGTCTTCATATCGCTTTTAATTTGTTCATGTATAAAATGGTAATAATGTAGTACTTCTCTATAATCTATGTCAATGAGTTATTATAAGAAATTAAAGTTATTATCTATAGAGTGCTAGATAAAATTAATAGTATTCATCAATTTATCCTCTAGATGGATAAGTTAATAAATCTATGAGAAGAATTAGTTTTTATAGTCTCAACAATTGGGTATTATCCTAAACAATAATTCTCAAGGGGCCTGAGAGATGGTACAGGGGTAAGAAGTACTTGCCTTGCATGTGGTCAACCCGTTCGATCCCTGGCACTACATGTGGTCCCTTGGTCACCTCAGGGGTAATTCCTGAGCACAAACTAGGAATAGCCCCCGCCCCGGACACCACTGGATGTGACCCAGAAATGCAAAAATATTCTCAAAATTAAGAGAGGATGGTTGCTAGTCTGACATAGAAAAAGACTGGGCCCCCTGGGATGAACCCAGAACCACGGCAGAACCTGGCATACTACCCCTGGTGTATTCAGTATGCCAAAAACAGTAACAATAATGGACCAAATTCCCAACAAATGGAGATGTTACTGGCGCCCGCTCGAGCAAATTGATGAACAACAGGAAGACAAGTGACAAGAGAGGAAAAATTTAAGATGAATAATTAGAAGTTACTAGAGGTGAATTTGGAAAATATACATAGCATATATATATATATATTTATAGTTAGGTAGATTTAATCTTCATAATACTTATACTCAGGTCTAAGTATTAGCACATTTTTTAACACAAAAAAAGAGACTCAGTTTCCATTTCTGAGACTGAGAAAGTGTCTGGGTCTCTGACAAGAGAAAGTGTCAGTCTTCCTCTATTAATACAATACAAACATTCCAGACTTATTTTCTTTAATTTTTAAAATTTTTAAAAAATTAAAAAAATTATTATACCACCATGAGATGTACAATTACAAAGGTGTTCACAATTGGTTCTCAGTAATACAGTGTCCCAGTACCCATCGCTCCACCAGTGCTCCATTCCTATCAACAATATGCTCATATTTCCTCCCACCCACCCCCCAGCCTGCCTCTATAGCAGGCACCTTTTCTTTTTACTCTCTTTCTCTCTCTCTGTCTCTGTCTCTGTATCTCTCTCTCTCTCTCTCTCTCTTCTTTTTACACATTGTGGCTTGCCCTACAGACATTTAAGGCTTATCATGTAAGTCTCTTTGTGTATATTCAATGGTGAGTTCTAGTCTGACATTACCATTTCCCACATTTAGTAAAATACTGGTATATATTTATATCCCATTAATGAATGCAGTCATTCTATATCTGTCCTTTTCCTTCTGACTAATTTCACTCAGCATGAGTCTACATGTCCATCCATTTGCAGGTAAATAACAGACTTATTTTTTGACTCTTTATCTTATCTCTTTCTATCACACTATGGAGAGGTTGAAGTAATTATTCACTTGAAATGCTAGTGGAACTGAATCCATCTTCTTTATTGAGATAATTTCTGAATCTCGGTCTCTTTGATTCTTTTAAAAATTTTATTTTTATTAAAAACACCGTGATTTACAAAGTTGTTCATTATACAGTTATTTCAGGCATTTAGTGTTCCAACATCACCAGTATGACCTTCCTTCCACCAATGTCTCCCTTTCCCCTCTTATCTCGACCTGCCTCCTTAGGCACACTTAATACAAACTAATTTATTTTATATTACTTGTTCCAACAAAAGTTTAAGAAATAGCAAATAGAATCATCTGAAAATAAATCAGTAAGAGTCAATTTGTGATTGCTATATGATTTTAACCTATGTAAATAAGAAAATGAAATCTGTTAGTACAATATTCTAAAATGCTTATTTTCATTTACATAAGGAATTTTTCAGCTCTGGAGTCTAAAGTATCACTGTATCACTGTCTTCCCGTTCATCATTGATTTGTTCGAGCGGGCACCAGTAACATCTCCATATGTCCTGTCCATGCTAGTAGAGCCCAAGGGTACCTGCTTGCTCCAGGAACATAAAGAGCGTCAAACCATTCCATTAGGTTATGGGAATGAGGTCTATAATTGTTACTGGTATTTGGCATATCAAAACGACACGGGTAGCTTGCCAGGCTCTGCAGTGCTAGTAGCATACTCTTGTAGTCATCTCTAAAGCCAGCATTTATTAATGAACTGCGTGGCCACAAGTGGCCGCGCAAGCTGGGCTGTGATAGGCCAGTCTGCTGGGTGGAGTTCTGACGAGAGGGAAGTCGGATGTGGAAAATGGAGGCCCTCATGGAGTGGGGGGTCGTCTGGCTTGTTGCGAGGCTCTGCTGGGGTGGTGGGCCAGGGCTAGAACCCGCCATCCCTCCTGGGCACCTCGTGAGTGGCTGGGCACAGGGAGAGCCAGTAGCAGCTCTGCCCCATGTCTGTGAGTCTAAAGTATATCACATTAAATTTATTTTATATTTGGATCATATTATGATAATAATCATGACTAACCTGTCATTATTAAGACTTAAAAAATTCCGTGCTAATATATTTTGGAGTTTACATGAAATAGGTAAGACCTACTTATGTAAATTCCCTGCCCCACTTTATATAATCACTGTGGTTTGCAAAGTTATTCATAATGATTTGTTATAGGCATTCAATATTCCAACACCAATCCCAACACCGTTACACCTTCCTTCCATCATTGTCTCTAATATTCCCAATATACCCCTTAAGACTTCCCCACAGAAGGCCCTCAATTAATTTATTTTACACTGCTTATTGTCAATAAATTGCTAACAGAATGATCAAAAAATACTTCCTTAGAAGAAAAATAGTATAATTTGTTGTACTCACCATGGAGACATTAAGACCTTGTTTGAGGGATTACTGAGATGTTGTTACAGGTCAAGCCTTCCATGTTGCTGTTTTGTTAGTTGAGACTGATTGCCTTCTATGTGACATCCATCCAATCTGGTATGCTGCCATTGGATAATCAATATTGTAGAGTTTGGAGATGTCCTGTGGCTTTCTGTGCTCTAGGAAATCCAGAATTTTTAACTGGGTGGTACAGCTGGAATTAAAATTTTAATTGGACTGCAGCTTTGAGGTGTGTGCATGACTGCTGAGGCTTCTGGAAGTACTGGGAGGTAGGGGGAGGTTGCCCATCCTGGCTCTGAGAACGCCCTGGAGATTTCAGTCACAAAGGCCTGCATATCTGAATTTTCAGCAGCTTACTTTCTGGCTGATTCTCGGTCCGAGACAATGTAGTCTGGAGGGAGGCATGATGGCGATTTGGAGTAGGGTCAAGCAGCTGCTGGAAACTCTGTTTAGGTGAGCCCTGGGCAAGTCTGCTCCCATTAGAGTGCCCCAGATGTCTTAGCCATGAGGGTGTGTCTGAGGATTTTTGGTGGATAGTGAATCTTCTACTGGTAGATAAATAAATATTGAGTTTTATTTACGTGTCTCTGGAGCAAGGCTGATAGATTAGCTTACCTGGTGTTGGAGGTAGTTTTTGGGTCTTTTTTTTTTTTTGATTATGTACCTTTTTTTTGTTTGTTTGTTTTGGGGCTGCACCCAGCATTGAGGGGGTGACTCCTGGCTCTGCTATCAGAAATTATTCCTGGTGGTGTTCTGGTGACCTTATGGAATGCTGGAGATTGAGCTCTGGTTAGTGCAAGGCAAACAGATAGTTTTTAAAAGAGGTAGTACTGTCTGTTCTATCTCTCTGTCCCCTCACTCTCTTTGATTCTGTGCTATTTTTTACTTTATGGGGTACCATCTACTTTCTATCCTCTGGAAAGAAAGCCTGTGTTTTCTCTTGAAAGTCTCTTCCCCTCTCTCTTCTTTTTTTTTCATTTTGGTCCACACCCGGTGAGGCTTAGGGGTTCCTCCTGGCTCTGTGCTCAGGAATTACTCCTGGCACTGCTCGGAGGAACATATGGGATGCCAGGAATCGAACCCAGGTCGGCAGAGTGGGTTGTCCTACCCGCTGTGCTAGCAATCTACCCCCCCCCCGCCCCCGCCTTTACATTTCCACAAAACTACTTCATTTCAAAAAACCAAAGTGACAAAGGGATAAGAGATAAAGTTAAATTTTCAAAAGAGGAGGGTGGGAACAGGATTCAAGTTACAGCTAGATTAACTCTTATTTGAGAGCAGCTTCTGGGTCATATTTATGCTTTCTCTTTATTTTTTTATTTTTTGGCCATAACTGGTCATGTTCAGGGGTTACTTCTGGCTCTTTGCTCAGGGATCACTCCTGGGAGTGCTTTGTAAGGCCATATAGGATGTCAGGGATTGAACCTGGGATGGCCATGTGCAAGGCAAGTGCCCTACCTGCTATAATAGCTCTTCAACCCCAAAGTGCTGTTTCTTTTACCTCCTTCAAACCTGGGAGAGTACTTCTGCTTGAAGGTTTCTATGTCGGTGGAGTCAGAAAGATACTTCAAGGTCCTGAGTGTTGGGGAGCCACTGGCATCCCCAACAGTATCAGGACAGAAGTTCTCTTCTAAACTCCAAAGCCGCCGGGAACAGACGAGTCCAGCGCAGTTCCAAAAGGCTTTTAATAGTACAGAAAGCTCTACCACCGCAATCAATATATTGGAAGACCTCTAGCTCTGGTCAGAACTTAGACCATACATGAGTGCCCAAGTCTCCTACCTAAGAGGATCCCACCAGAGAGGAGCCCCACCAAAGAGAGAGAGTACTTCAAATAGTCCCTTTATATACACAAAAGTAATCCTAACTTCTGGGAGAGTCTTTTTTTAAATTATTTTATTATACCACCTTTAGATATACAATTACAAGATGTTCATGTTTGAGTTTTGGTTCTACAGTGTTCCAACATTCATCCCTCCACCCGTGCCCGTTTCCCATCACCAAGGTCCCCACCTCCCTCCTCCCTCCCCCAGCCTGCCTCCACGACAAGTTCTGTATCTCCTTTCTTTTCTCTCTCCTCCCCCTCTCTCCTTCTCGCTTCCCTTTCTTACACATTGTGGATTGTAGTATATTCTAGGACATGATTGGTTCCACTAGTTTGATGTACCGCATGGCTGCAAGTGGCTGTGCAACTTGGGGAGAGCCGGATGGCAGCTCTCCCGGATGCGTCTGAGTCTCTGCATGATATGGCTGGTTGTCCTGGGGCAGTTCATGGGTGGAGCCATCAGGCCTACGGGTCGAGTCAGAGAGGGGAAGGTGGGCCCCAACTCCATCTCATGAATGCCCGGTGACTTCTGCCTACATGGGCTTGAACTCGGCTTCTCTGTTAATCTGGTCTTGAGATCAGTGTCTCTCCTGGGTGGGCTCTGATATGCTGTGGTGTCCAGACCGTGAAAATGGTGGCTATTATGGTGAGCGAGTCTCATCCGGTTGCTTCCGAGGCCCCACAGAGGTGATAGTCCCACTCCCAAAATCCATCTTTCCTCCCGGGAGCCTCATGGTCAGCTGAGCTAGGAGAGAGCCGGATGGCAGTTCTCTCTGGTGCGTCTGAGTCTCTACACGATATGGCTGGTTGCCCTGGGACCTGGGAGAATCTTGTCAACAAAGAACCCTAAACAGCTTCTAGATAGTAGAAGAGTGTGGTGCCACACCCTACTACAGGTCTAAGCAAATGATTATGCCAAGGACTAATCCCTTCTTCTGAGATTATCTCTTATGTAAAACACTGGAGAGGGGGTGGTATAAAGTAATACATCTTAATTTCATGGGCTTCATTTAATCTAGATGGTACTTACAGGTCCTTCTTATTTATTATCTGCACCAGGTGATTCTGAGTATCTTGTTCTCTGTATACTGAAAGGGTCACACTCACTGGCTTGAGGGCAACCTAGTATGATCCTTCCTATAATCTTAAAGATAGTCTCAACATAGCCAGTGTGGTAGTCTCCTGGTAAATACTAACTGTCCCATGCTGGGTCCAGTGGATATAAAGAGAATCTGTGCCCAATCTAGAGATAACACAGAAGTCTTAGTAGATGTATAATAATAAGTCAGAAGTTACTCATTCAGAGTCAAGGTGACTTCTGTAACTGTCACACCCTCCATTAGTATTTACACAGAAGAGAATCTCATTAGCATGAACCCTGGCTTAAGAACATGTAAATAGATTAAGATGTGAGTGAATAAAACAGCAAAGCTCCCACGCTAGCTAGGCCTGTCATCCAATACCTGAGCACATGTTTTACATATGGGAGGTTCAGTTTGGATTCCTGGCATGTCAGGATCTTCTGAGCACCCCTGCGAGTAACCTCTGAGCACAAGAGCTAGGAGTATCTGCTGAGCACTGCTACTGTCATAAAATAAAAACCCAATAACCAGAAAAAAATCTAAATTAACTTTTTTTTTTTTTTGGGTCACACCTGGCAATGCTCAGGGTTTACTCCTGGCTATGCACTCAGGAATTACTCCAGGCGGTGCTCAGGGAACCATATGGGATGCCAGGGATCGAACCCAGGTCGGCCGCGTGCAAGGCAAATGTCCTACCCGCTGGACTATCACTCGGCCCCTAAATTAACTTTTATGGGGCTGGAAATATGGTTCGTAAGGCTAGAGAATTCTGGATTTAATCCCCAGTAGTCCCCATGCACCACCAGGTGTGGTCACCCCCACCAGCCTTCCTCCTCCTCCCTCCAAATCTATGATCTGTGTATATGTAGGAGCACTGATGAAAAGTCTAGTTTCACTTTATTTTTTGTTTTGTTTTGTGTGCCATACCCAGTGATGTTCAGAGCTTACTCCTCACTCTGTACTCAGGGTCATTTCTGACGGGGGGGGACCATATGGGGGTGTTAGGGATTAAACCTGAGTCGGCCACATTAAGGCAAGTTCCTTAGTCGCTGTACTTTATCTGGCCCTTAGTTTTGGCTTTGTAATTAAAGCCTTATGTGACCTTGAACAAGTCATTTATCTTCTCTAGGAATCATTATTATTATTTTGCTTTTTTTGGTCACACTGGCAATGTTCAGGGATTATTCCTGGCTCTGTACTCAGGAATTACTCCTGGCAATGCTCAGATAAATATGGGATGGTATCAAATCTGGATCAAATCTGGGTTGACCATGTGCAAGGCAAATGCTCTACCTGCTGTGCTATTGCTCTGGCCCTTATTATTATTATCATTATCATCATCATCATCATTATCGTCATCATCATTATCATCATCATCATTATTATCTGCAAAAAGATGAAATGAAAATAAATGGTCTTTCTAAGAAACTCACCAAGGGGTTGGGAAGATCTTAATAGCAAGAGCTTCCCTGCTTTCCCCTAGGCCGTGAGTTTGGAAGCTTCAAGAAGCGGAGAGATGTACACAAAGTCTTTAACCTGTGTCAGAGTTAGTTTTGCTAATCTTCTGTATATCCTCAGGTTTGGCAAGAGAGTGGCTGACGTAAAGGAAAGCAAGGAATATGCAATTGCGAACAGGTAGGGTGGGTGAACATGCTCTCCAAGAGGGGACTGAATAGAAATTCCTCCTGATCTTTATATTTTACTTAAGCCCTTTCCATTTTCTGTCTAATCTTACTACATCAACCTAAGAATTTGCTGCTGCCCACAGATTCTTGTGTTTTCTTACCAAGTCTAACTTTAGCAATAAACCTTCATCCTGTCTGACACCCCTCCTTAAAAGCAGCTGTTTTCTGTCCTGCCTCTGTGGGATTTTTAAGGAAGGGCGAGGTGATATTGTCCCAGTTTCCACTTTTTTTCCTTAGTGGTCAATTTCATTGTCAACGGCGGCAGTTTCTTCGGATTGCAGTAAAGGAGCTGGAGACAGTGTTAACTGACGAACCAGGACTGCTGGGACCCAAGGTAAGAGAAAAAGCTTTTGGGAGGGAAAGGGCAGATGTACAATGACAAAAGATGGTATATGGAGATGACTTAGTCCTCGTGAATTTTTTGCTTTTCTTGTGATTGTCTTGTGATCCATTTGTACAAGTTTATACTGGTTCCCTTATTGGAATACCCTAAAACGCTTTTTATTTGTTTTTTGAGCATTATCACAGATGCCATGTATTATAACCATTTGTGTGCTTGTAGTTCTCCTCCATTTGTGTGTATACTAATTGAAGGCAGAGTTTTGCCTTAAAAAAACCCACACAAATGCCTAGTAAATATTTCTAAAATTGAGTTTGGTAGTCAGGGAAGGGTAATAGCTGTGAGCCACTGTCAACATGTGTATATATGTGATTCATTGTCACATAATTTTTCTGTGGATCTAATTTTTTATTGAACACTGTTGTTGATTGTGGCTACCCAATTGTATCCAGATGCACGCTCAGGATTGCTTGGTGCTTGGTGCTCTGAAATCTATCTGTGAAACTGAAGATTCTCTGTTTCTCGTCTTCTCCTTAGGCCCTGTTTGCTTTCATGGCACTGTCCTTCATTCGTGATGAGGTCACCTGGCTGGTTCGCCATTCAGAAAATGTCACCAAGACAAAGACGCCTGAGGACTATGCTGACTCGTTAGTATTTGGCTCTAGCTTGACCTTGGAAAGACTGACTGAAAGGACAGGGAGGCATCACATGACTCCAGGAGCCCTATTTTCTGCTGTTATTATTATCTCTGTCTCAATTCATATTTCTAGTCTCATATATCTCTGTTCTCATCCTTGGCTTTGTAGGAGCATTGCAGAACTGCTTTTCTTATTGGAGGAGATTAGGGCTCTGGTCCGAAGACACATCAAAGTGATTCAGCAATACCACCTTCAATACCTGGCCAGATTTGATGCTCTTGTGCTCAGTGATATCATTCAAGTATGTCTAATTGATTATACTTTGGAAATTTCAGGTGACTCCTGGTTAGTTTTCCCTGGGACCACCATGTCTGAATATTGTGCTCTGTATATTTGAGTTAAAAAATCCCCATCCTCCTTCATTTATTAGAAGAATGAGACTAATAATCTCAGACTCTTTTATTTATAATAATCTTAGACTCTTTTCCTATTCCCCTTCTTTCTGTTGCTATTCTGATGCTCTGGGGCTGCACATTGTGGAGATGCTGTCACTCACAGGGCCACTGGGGTTCACGCTCAACAGTCTGTGGCTGTAATCCCTGCTGGGGATTGAACTCACAAATTCGTGCATGAAAGGCAGGTGACCTACTTCTGCAGCACATAAATTACTAACAGAAACTACTTAGAAATAGGAGAAAAAGAAAGAGAAGTTGGGTGGTAGTAAGCAGAGAGCCCAGTAAGTTTGCTTCCTATCTTACTGGGTTCTTCCCCTCTGTTTGGCAGCACTTAGCAGTTCTTTCTACATTTCTATGCTAACTTCTGTAACTCTGGTTTCTGTTTTAGTGGAAATGGTGCCCATTTGACAGTATATCCAACTTCTCTTTTAGAACCTTTCTGTGTGTCCTGAAGAGGAGTCCATTATCATGTCCTCATTCGTCAGTACTCTCTCCTCCTCTGAATGTCAAGCAAGGTAACCGAAGGGACGTGGAGGAGGCAGGGTGCATGTGAGGGTCAACATCTTTTTTCCCCATCTAGAATTATTATTTTTTGAGACACGGAATGTGTTTAGATTACTTTGAAGAAGATCTGTTATTATATACAGTTGGATTTTAGGGCACTGTTTTATTTCCTTTTTAAGCTTGTGTTTTTCTCTTTTTTAAAATTTTTTATTAAGATATTGTGGTTTACAAAGTACCAGTCCTACCACCAGTGTCTACTTCCTTCTACCAGTGTCCTGAGGTTCCTTCTCCTTTTCCCTACCCCTCACCTCCCACTCCAGACTGCCTTCCTGTCAGGCACATTTCTAAGTTTGGTTGTTGTGACTTGGACCTTCTGCTTTCACTGTTGTTTGCTCTATGGTTTGGATATATCGCTACCACTCCTCTACACCACCGGTGTACACGAGGCCTTTATCTCAGCCCATCTGCTTCCTTTTTGCTAACCCCTTCTGATTTCTTGTACTCTCTGTTCTTATCCTTCCTATATTCTGGGGTCAAGAGTGATCAAGTTATTCTTCTTATTTAATACCTTGCATTCCCTTATCTAATTATTCTGTATACTACAGATGAGTGAGATCATCCTGTGTTTGTCCTTTTTTTGGACTGGAGTTGGGTCACACCCAGCAATGCTCAGGACTTATTCCTGACTCTCTGTTTAGGAATCCCTTCGGTAAGGCTCAGGGTACCATATGGGGTGCCAGGGATTGAACTCAGTCATGTACAAGGCAAGCGCCTACCTGCTGTACTATCTCTCAGGCTTCAGTTTGTTCTTCTGGATTACTTTTACAATATCCTCCAATTCCATCCAAGTTTATTTATTATGGTTTTTTGGGCCACATCCAGTGGGGCTTAGGGTACTCCTGACTCTGTGCTCAGGGATCACTCCTGGTGTAACTCAGGGGGTGATATGGGCTGTCAGGGGTTGAATCTGGTCAGCCACAAGCAAAGGCACTCTACCCACTGTACCATTGTTCCAGCCCTTCATCCAAGTTTAAGCCCATGCTTTTCTTGCAGGAGTTAATGGAGAGAAATTCAATTCTCTGGATTGAGGCTTGATTGGTTTCGCTACAGGTAGGTCTGCTAATTACCCCTGATTATCAGCTTCTCCATTTTTCCTTCCTTCTTTCCTTCCGTCCTTCCTTCTTTCCTTCCTTCCTTCCTTCCTTCCTTCCTTCCTTCCTTCTTCTTCCTTCCTTCCTTCCTTCCTTCCTTCCTTCCTTCCTTCCTCCTTCCTTCCCTTCCTTCCTTCCTTCCCTTCTTCCTTCCCCCTTTCCTTCCTTCCTCCTCCCTCCTCCCCTCCCTCCCTCCTCCCTCCCCTCCCTCCCTCCCCTCCTTCCCCTCCCTCCCTCCCTCCCTCCCCCTCCTCCTCTCCTCCCTCTCCTTCCTTCCCTTCCTTCCTTCCTTTCCTTCTTCCTTCCTTCCTTCCCTTCCTCCCTCCTCCTCTCCCTTCCCTTTTTTCCTTTCCCTCTGTGTCTTTCTTTCTCTTTCTTTCTTTCTTTCTTTCTTTCTTTCTTTCTTTCTTTTTTCCTTTCTTTCTTTCTTTCTTTCTTTCTCTTTTCTTTCTTTTCTCTTTCTTTCTTTCTTTCTTTCCTTCCTTCCTTCCTTCCTTCCTTCCTTCCTCTTCCTTCTTCCTTCCTTTCTTTCTTTCTTTCTTTCTTTCTTTCTTTCTTTCTTTCTTTCTTTTCTCTTTCTTTCTTTCTTTCTTTCTTTCTTTCTTTCTTTTTCTTTCTTTTTCTTAATAAATATTGAACGCTGCTTAATGGACAGACAAGCCCAGACAAACTGTAGCACCAAGAGTGGGGGGTGGTACTTCCATTAACAATTGTTTTTCCCCCACCTTTTCCCTAAATCTAATTATAGGCATATACTAGTGTGGCTAAGGCCCCCCTGCATTTGCATGAGAACCCTGACTTAGCCAAGGTGATGAACCTCATTGTCTTTCACTCCCGAATGTTGGACTCCGTAGAGAAAATGTTGGTGGAAACATCTGATCTGTCAACTTTCTGGTATGTCCTAATTTGGAACTATATCAATTGACTTGATCTCTTGCGTAGCCATTGTAATTCTCCCAGACAAACGAGAGAGCCATGCTTGCTTTGAAATCTCCTTAATGTTACATGCTTAAACTCCATGGCTCACTGACTTTAGCTTTATCAAGTGATAAGAATTTGAAGTTGATTCCCTTTGGTTCCATTTCTATAAGAAAGTCATTTGAATTTTATATGGTTTTTCCTGTTCTGGGATAGTGCACTGATACTTTCTGCTCCCTCCACCATTCTTCATCTCCCTTATCTTTCAAAACATCTGTCTTCCTTTTATTCTGGGAACTTTGTGGTTTATAAAACACGTGAACAATTTGCAAGGTTAGTGGAGAGAACAGTAAATGACTGAGAGGGCTACAGAATTGGGCTTTTGGGAGATGAGGTTAGTTTTTTTTCTGTAGTACCAGTCAGAATCTATTCTGTGTGCATTGTTCTACCATTTCAGGGACCAAACAAATAAAATATTATGTTAAACTCTGCTCTTTACAGTCAATGCAGGTGAGCACTCACATGTGAAAATACATCAACATAATAATAACTAATATTAGAAAGCATAAAAAGAAAGATGAGGGACTGAGTAAGAATTCTGGGACTTGAATGTCAAAATTTGGGAGGGATGTGAATTAGTAGTACTGAAGGACCTTTTTTTTTTCCTTTTTGGGTCACACCCAGCAATGCTCAGGGGCTACCCCGGCTTTGCACTCAGGAATTACTCCTGGCAGTGCTTGGGGACCATATCGGATGCCAGGGAATCAAACCTGGATCAGCTGCATGCAAAGGCAAAACCCTACCTGTGGGGCTATCACACTGGCCCCAGGACTGATGAATTAGGGGAAAAGTTCAAAACATGCAGAAGTCCTAAGAAAGGAATTGGAAAGGCATATTTTGTACAAGAGAATGGAAGATCACTAAACTTCTTTGGTGTTCATTGTAGAAGCTGGGAAGGAGTAAGTTTCACGGATTCCTGTTTCCATTAAGCATAGGAAAATTAAAGAGGGAGTGGTGACTAACCATAAAATTTTGTTCAAAGAATCAATATTCTTTCTACCTAAAGAGAACCAGCTTCTCAACTGTGACCTTAAAGTCTCTTTCCCCCTTTTTCTGCAGCTTTCACCTCAACGTATCTTTGAGAAGATGTTTACTACGACCCTGGAGGAACCTACTATGTTGCGCTTATGCCATTGCTTTCCCCCTCATTTGTGCCCATTTTGTCAACTGCACTCACGAGATGTGTCCGGAGGAGGTGGGTGGTCTGATCTCCAAATCTTGATATCTCTCAAATCATATCCTTATTCTTTTTTTTTTAAAGAATCAGAGGTTTTATTTATTTATTTACTCATTCCATTCATTCATCCATTCATTCATTCATTCATTCATTTCATTCATTCATTCATCCATTTGTTTGTCTATCTATCTATTCATTCATTCATTCATTTAATAAATTTATTTATTTATTTATTTATTTATTTATTTGCTTTTTTGAGTCACACCCGGTGATGCTCAGGGGATACTCCTGGCTCTGCACTTAGGAATTACTCTCGGTGGTTTTTCGGGGGACCATATGGGATGCCGGGGATCGAACTCCAGGCTGGCATGGGCCGGCCGCGTTCAAGGCAAACGCCCTACCTGCTGGGCTATTGCTCCGGCCCCCATATCCTTATTCTTTTTTTTTTTTCTTTTTGGGTCACACCCGGCGATGCTCAGGGGTTACTCCTGGCTCTGTGCTCAGGAATTACTCCTGGCGGTGCTCGGGGACCATATGGGATGCCGGGGATTGAACCCGGGCCGGCATAGGCCGGCCACGTGCAAGGCAAACGCCCTACCCGCTGGGCTATCGCCTCCGCCCCCCATATCCTTATTCTTAAAAAATTCCAAGAAAAGAGAAAGAGATAGAGAGAAAGGGAAAGAAATAAAGAACCTGCCATAGAGGTGGGCTGGGGAAGGGGAGGGAACTGGGGACATTGGTGGTGGGAGATGGGCACTGGTGGAGGGATGGGTGCTGGAACACTGTATGACCAAAACCCAAATATGAGCATCTTTGTAATTGTATATCTCACGGTGGGATAATAAAATACTTATAAAAAAGTTCCAAGAGATGATTTTTTGGTCCCAAGAAGAGCACAAACACGTATGTGAATATGTGATATGGGTCCTTACATGACTCAGTCTGACATACTCAGCGTCTCAATATCTTTTTTTTTGTAGAGAGAGTGAGTGGCTCAGACCAAGCAATTAGGGTAGTAGTTTTATGGGCCAAAAGTGGTTCTGTTGGTGATGAGAATTTCTTCTGGCATTCTTCTTTCCTAAAGTACCCCCCACCTAAAGAACCATGGCCTTCATCACTGCAACACCTTCCTGGAAGAGTTGGCCAAGCAGACCAGCAACTGTGTCTTGGAGATATGTGCTGAACAGCGAAACCTGAGCGAGCAGGTAGGCTCAGCCTTCTCTCTGTTGACTGTCCTTCTGCCATCCCATAGTGACTGACCCTTTCTGTCTTTCTTTTTTCTTCCTCCCAAATGCCAAGTTCTCCAACCCTTTCTCTTGAGTAGATGAGGGTTTGTCTGCTTGGGTTTATGACTCTCTTCTTAGAGTCCCTGGAGCCTCCACTCCTTTACGATTAGACAGAGGTGGCTAAAAAATACTCTTATTTGAACAGCTGCCTTCCACTAAAATTTGTGCTGTCATATAAAGAGTTCCAAGAACTGAATTAACTTTCTAATTTACTTCTCTCCTCTCTTTGCCCTGTGCACACATATTTAGAACAGTGGCCCCCAGATCACCTTTCAGTCCATCTGTACCCTAGTCTGGGGCTATCTGAAAAAGCCACACACACCTCCTCTGTGTTGATCCTCGGGGCTGCTTTCTTGTTTGTGTCTGCTTGTTGTCCTTTCCCTCCCCTGGACTGACTCATACCACCTGGTCGTGATTAGCTCACACTAAATTTCTGAAAATTTGAAAATTAGAAACTTGTTCTGCCACTGCCCAGGAGTATTTTAGGTTGCCTAGACTACCTACTATTCCTGGATTTGAGTCAGTTGTATTATTTTATTTTTTGTTCTTCGGTTTTGGGCCTTCATACTGTGGTGCTTAAGGCTATTCCCAGCAGTGCTTGAGAGTACATGTGATGTCTATGGGATCGAACCTTGGGTTGGTCACATGTAAGGCATATAAAGCAAGTGCCTTAGCCCCTATACTATATCTCCTGAAACCTTGAGTCAGGTTTGTTCAATTTTAGTAGAAGGGGAGCCATATTATGTACATGTGTATATGTGTGTCTTTTATATAGACATATACACAGTTATTACATAACCTTTCCATTTACTCACATGTAAAATGGGAGAAAAGTTTCAGTATAAAGGTATAAAATTAAATGAAATGGAGAATTTTAAAAATTTGAAATATATTTTAATTGATGTTAGTTGTTGTATTATTTGTACTTATTGAATATTCAGCCCTGTGCTGGGTGTTGAGAGGGGGGTCCTCAGAAGGAAGAACATAATCTCTGCCTTTGATGAATGTCCCAGTTTAAGAGAAAAAGGAGTTGAAATCATGTTTGGGAAATTTAAATAATTAATTAAAGGAAGATATGCAAACAAGTTATGGGTCTATTCATGATTTCATCTGAGTTCCGACTCCATGTGAGGGGCACAGATGAAGAGACTTTTCTCAGTGTTGTATCAGGTGTGACAAAAAGCATGATAGGAGAAATTATTTTCACATACATCAGAACTTTTACAACCAAATGAGTATTGGCCCTTCTAAATGATCATTATGAATAAACAATTAGTGATGTTACTATTACAAATGAAGGGATACTATATTGAGCAACTACTTTCAAAATCTACAATTTGGTATAATTTCAGGGGTGGGACATCAACTTTTGTCCATCAAAATGGACATTTTTTTTTTGTTTTGAGGCTCTGCTGGAGTGGCAGGCCAGGGCTAGAACCTGCCATGCCTCCAGGGCACCTCACGAGCAGCTGGGCACAGGGAGAGCAAGGAGCAGCTCCGCCCCATGTCTGAAAGTCTCTGGCCCAGCATACCTGGGCCGGATTGAACGAAAACTGCTGCAGGGTGGGTATGGATGATCCGGGCTGTGATAGTCTGGTCTGCTGGGTGGAGTTGTGACGAGAGGGAAGTCCAGATGTGGAAAATGGCGGCCCCATGGAGTTGGGGGTCGTCTGGCTTGTTGTGAGGCTCTGCTGGGGTGGCAGGCCAGGGCTAGAACCTGCCATGAAAATGGACATTTTTAATGAAAAGTAGGAGTCTGGACTTAATAAAAGTGTATGGGCTGGAGAGATAGTACAGCAGGTAAGATGCTTACCTTTCACATGGCTAACCCAGAGTTGATCCCTGGTACCCTTGGGTGATACTAGAACACAGAACCAGGAATAAGCCCTTGGTACCACTGAGTATGGCCTAAAAACCCAATCAAACCAAACAAGAAAATGCAAAAGCAAAGTGTGACTATAACAAAAGGCGTTTCCTTAAATATCTTATGCTGTTACGAGAGGAATTTCAAATGAGGATTTTCCAGACATCACCTGCACATGCGCAGCAGCTTTGGCCTAAATGGAGAGAATCCTGGCGGATTGGGGAGGGAGGATGTGGTGAGGGAGAGATGCTCTGCACATGCTCAGGAAGCATGAATAAATAATCGAAGGAGATGCCTGAATTAATAATACACACACAATGACTAACTAGAGGGTTTTGGTAAAGAGATAAGAGGCATGATTGATGTTTAAATTAGCTAGTTAGGAATAACTTCAGCCAAGGAGATAGTCAAAGAACTTGAGTGCAAGTTTTGCATTCTCGAGTCCTGGATTCAATCCCTAGCATCGTACCCCTATGATTAATGGAAGAGACCTCTAAGTGTCACACTGGGAGTAGCCCCTGAGCACATATGGATGTATCCAACAAAGCAATTAAAAGGGAATATTTACCACACTATTACTACCACACTGTTAGCTCTGAGTCTCTGAGGGCTGAAGCAGTATAGTAACTAGCTTCGTGGGACAGACTATGAGAACATAGCATGTGAGATGGTTGTTTCATACAAACAAAAAACCCAACTCTCTTTTTAGGTTGGAACGCCCTAGGAAAATGTAGCTGCATAGAACTCTTTGACCTTACTCTTTTTGATGGTGGTGGTGGTGGTGAGGCACGGTTGGCTGCACCTGGCTGTGCTCAGTGCATACTCCTGGATCTGTGCTCAGGGATCACTTCTGGCAGGGCTTGGGAGACCATTTGGTGAGCTGTGTGCCAAGCCAGTGCCTTAGCCTTGTACTGTATCTCTAGACCAATCTAGAGTCTAACTATTTCATACTTCAATAGTTATTTTAGGGATTGACTTAGTCTTAGGAAAGACTCTCAGAATATGAGTAGGGGATTGATATGATCCATTAAAACTTACATTTTGAACCTAAATATGGGTAGATACTTAATGAAAACCTAAAAGAGGTGAGTACATTCCAAATGGGCCCCCTTAGAGAAAGAGATGCATAGAAGGAAAAAATATGAATGGGTATTTCTTTTTTAAAAAAATTTGAATCACTGTAAATAAGAGTTATTCAAGTGTTTCAGATGTACATGTTCCTGCCCCAATTACTTCTCCACTGTGTACTTCTCTCCACTAATGTCTCCAGTTTCCCATCCTCCAAGAATGGATAATTTATTTTCCTTTTTTAAAGCATTCCCGTGACACTCAGGGGTTACTCCTGGCTCTGCACTCAGGATTTACTCCTGGCAGTGCTCGAGGAACCATATGGGATGCCGAGGAAAGAACCTGGGTCAGCTGTG